>JACXGM010009884.1:0-26990 GCA_016801145.1 Umbra pygmaea | reverse complement strand
GTTTGCTGCGGCAAACTGGAATGCATTTCGGCCAAAAGAGGTGTGGGCTTTAGGAGTGACCAGGGAGATGTACCTGGATGAGCGCAGGTTACGGGAGGGTGAGGCGATGGTGAGGAGTGAGTTCAGGTAAGGAGGGGTTTTTCTTAGGATTGCTTTGTAAATAAGGTGATACCAGTGGGTCAGGCGCCGAGTGTATAATTTAAACAAACTCATTACGATTCCGACCCTTTGAGCAATTATGTGCGCAATAGTTATGGAAAAAGTATGACATGCATACACTCGTACTGTATGATCATACTAAATTGTGCTCCTAGCACTAACCCAATGAGTTCTTTACTATAAAATAGTTTTATTTTATTTTTTATGTCAAAACGAAGTCTGCTGAACCCTGTTTGTTAAGTGGTTTAACCTATAGTTTGATTTGCCTACTGGAGTTATTTTCTGGACTCAATAAAAACAAACAATTAGTTTATTGGGTCGGATGCCAATTAGCCTATTTGATATTTGACATTATGGGGATATTTATCCAGACACTAGTTGGTGATTATTTTCTGACTGGACTATTCAGACATGAAAACACCACTTTAATAACGTATAGGCACGTTTGAATATTGAAAAACATGTTGAACCACAATTTATTTTGTATCCCACTTTAGGAATAGCTGGTCTATACAAGAGTACAAAACAAAAAAAATGACTGTAGTTATCGTGTGTAAAAAACTTTCTATACAGCGCGCCTCCAAAAATAGTGCGCAGGGAAGGGTGCGCCGTTTGTAAAAACGTGCATATCGTGCATGGTATATTTGCTAAAATAAGGTGTGTGTGTGTGTGTGTGTGTACATACATACATACATACATACATACATACATACATACATACATACATACACCCATTGCACTTCCAAACCAGACGCATGTTGCTCGGTTTTTAGCCAACAACACACACAGGACACAAACATGCAAAAGATTAATTAAAACATGATTTTAAAGATTGGTTGTCTAATTTGTCAATGCATAGAAATCACAAGTGGAAACTTTGTTTTCCCAAATAGATAGCTGCATCACTAATGTCTTGTTATGGATTAAATAAAGATAGGATTTTGCGAACACCTGTTCTGTTATTGAATTACAGTAGATCGGAGAATGCAGATGCAGAAACTAGGCTTTATATAAATTAAGAAATGTATTACAATATACAATTTGAATGTGTCCTCTAAACAGACTGAGAAAAAAATAGGATATGTCTTTACGGGGGAATAGAACTCATAAGTTACTACATGGCGAATTAACCGCTACCCCATATGCATTGTTAGAATTTCTGTGAAAAAAAACTTGTTTGACCAAGTGGATTTCAGAGAACATATGACAATTTAAAAACACAATGTTGTATAGTAGTATAATTACACTGATTTAATAACAGTCTGTCCCAAAAACACGGTATCCCTAAGAGGGATTATAACTGCAAACAACAGACAAACCCATTAAGAGCGTTGTTTTTTTTTTTAAGTGGTCTAGCACCACCCAGGATCGGGATTAGACCATTTATTGGCCACTAAATGCAATAATTGGTGACGCGGTGCGAGCAGCACCACTTAATCGTAGCCACATCTGTATGTATAATGTAGTTTATTGCTATTTTCACATGTTGTTAACAGATTGGGGATGCCCAAAGAGTCTGAATGATGTCAGACAGCGTTAAACTGTCCATTTAACTATCACCTACACATTTACAAGTTGTCTTTTAATCATGTATGAATTAATGCAGAGGTAAGATAACAAGCCACTTACCTAGATTGAGCTACTTGATTTCATTAACTAGCTGTAGCACAGGCATTATGCTAACTAGCTAACATGCCAGCATACATACCTGAACAGCTTCTTTACCAAAAACATACAAATGTTCATTCTGACAAAGTACTTGAAGCAAAGTGCCTTTGGCTGGCAGTCTTAATATTCTCTACTGGCTTTAATCTTTGGATCCATGTCTGTCTTTATTTCTGACTTTCATAAAGAAAATTTAAAAAGAAATCCCTAAATGCCACCATTTCAGAAAGAGTTTTTGCAACCCGACGCACTTCTTTGTAATTTGTTTGCGTTACTAACTCCAATTCCAGCGCGCATAACAAACTGCTTGTAAAGATTGTAATTTCACATATGCCAGGCTACTACGTTCAAATTTGATTAAAATATAAAGTGGTAAGTAGATTACCATAGTAACATCCAGCCTTAAAGGGGCAGCTACAGTAAATATGTTAATCTCATCTGCAAGATATTTTGGATTATACAAAGTCGTCTGATTTCTTTAAAAACGTATCAATATACAGCACATAGAGTTGCAATCAAAATTATTCAAACCCCATTGCAAATCAGTTTTTTTGTCAAAATGTACAGACTGTCAGATGTTTTCAACAAACAAATTAAACAAAAACTATTGAAATAGCTCAACAAAACAAATGCTTTGAGTGGTTTCCCCAAATCCAACTTTAAATGCAACTCATAATGACTTCTCCACCGTCACAATTTTTCAAATCCCTGAATAAAATCCCTCACAATAGCACAAATATTCAGAACAGGTCTTGTCTCAAGCATACCTGATTCAACTAATCAAGGGCTTCATTAGTTGCACCAGGTGTTCTTCAGCTGGAACACATGAAATACCTGAACTGGCTAGGGGATTGTTGAGTGTCACGTTGGACTGTGTGTAAGAAACATGGCCAAGTCAAAAAATTGTCAAAAAAGAGATAATCTCCCTTCACAAACAAGGAACAAGATACAAAAAGATAGTGAAAGCACTGAATGTTTCCAGAGACAGCGTTGGAGCATAGTTGCCAGTTCAAAGTTAAGGGAACAGGGGTTACGGGGCAGAAAAAGGAAGCGATCAACGGCTGTAATCAGATTTCTGAGACGGCAGGTTGTGGCAAACCCTTGAATGACTACAAAAGACCTGCAGCAAAAGTCACTGTTGGTGGCAACAGGCACTGAGGTATCAGTGAGCACAGTAAGGCCAGGGCTCCTTTTCCTTGGTTGCACTGGTGCACCTAACTTTGTTTTTTTAGGTGCACCAGCACAAAATTTAGATGCACCCAAGTTTTTCGTTGCGTGCCTTTAACGGCACAATTTCAATTTCACCTTTTTATCACGCTCCATTAGGGGTGGATGGACGGTACATGTATTCGTATTGAACCGAAACGGTACGGGCGTCACGGTTCAGTGCATGAATTTGCACGGAGAATAAACGGTATAAAAATAAATTAAACTCACATGCAAATTAATTAATGTAATGCAGAAGTACCGTTAGATACGCAAGTTGTTTATGGACACCTAATCTGTAGCCCCGCCTTAGCTCTGAAGCTAAGTAGCCGAGCTCCACCTATGTATGCAGGTTTTTGTCAAATCGACGGTCCGGTGAGTGAGTCCGCACTAAGGACGAGTATTGTTGGCGACCCACAAGAGTTAGAAAACCCGCCGACCTCTAAGATCGCAAGTTTGGGAAAACCTCGGTTTCTTAGTCAGTTACAGTCATTCTAGTGACCAAAGTTATCACGGTTATCAATATTATCACGGTTTTGTTAAAATGAGATGGAAATATAAAAAAACGGATACACACACACACACTGAAAACATTTCAACAAGTTTTATACTTGGAAATCAACTAACTACAAATACAATTAGCAGCTCTAAGCACTTTTTATTTTACTTTAGTCTACCATTTAGTACTAAAGCCTACTATCCGATGTGATATCATTATGAATTCCCCATAAATTGATGACTGATAATCTTGTTAGAATTAGGGAATAGCTTAACCATCTGCTGAAGTAAACGAAAGGGCTAGTTAACGGGATGATTTTTCACCTATGCTCTGAATTTGACTCTGTAATGGCATATTCATGTAACACATACATTACATTAATTGCTAATCATTTGATTTATTGTGATGGCAAACAGAGTATCATTAATAAACTATATATACTAAAAAATAGCCCTATTTTTTATACATGGTAGATTACCAGTTGCTGGCAGGAATATTTTTTGCCTTATAGGCATTAACTTACATGGTGGCTTGAATACTGTGCCAGTATACTGTGACTATGTTTGTGTGGATGGTTCCCATTTCCTGCTGTTTTGAATCTCTCAGATGAAGGAATGGAGTTGACCGTGTGTTAGTAAAGAGTTTTTTTTGGATGTCGCGAGCGACAGATGTGTACTGAGAGTCGCTTGCATTGGAATGCATTGTCTGACTTTGTTGAGGAAGACCAGCACACATCGTTTGAATGTTTGGATGTGGTTAGAGAGCAATGTCTTTGAATTATATATGCAAGTTATTTATATTCATTATATGAAAATAATTAACAAGTCTAAACGTATCTTATGTTCTATTTCGCCTGCTGCATTTTTATGTGCGCACAATAGATTGTGCTTAAGTCTGCTGTAGCATCGCGACCAGCAGTTCAAACAAACTACTGAATAAAAGTAACTCCACGATGCCTGGCTCTTGAGTCGGTAGAAAGAAATGTTCCAAAGTAATACATGGCCCCACTACACTTGCGCTAATGAAACAGAATGAGAACGTGTAGATTACCTGCTCAATGAGAGTGGGTTGTTATCGTTGCTTTGCGGTAGACAAAAAATGCGCAATCTGGTACTGATCACAATTAATACGTTTTAGTAAACAAAACTGTAAGGACACAAATAAAATATATTTTCTATATTAGCTAAGTATAAATATATGTTTAAATATAAACAACACTCAAACTAATTAAGCTAACTAACGAACAAAGTAAGTGTGTTGCTGTGAACTCATGAAGCTCCCGCAATCACCTGGTACTGTTTCTGGCTGTTGCTAACTAAAATGTTGCACAGAGAAAGCGTTTATGGCTTCTTTCGACAAAATACAATGGAACAAAAATAGCATGACTGCTGCAATTGTTTAAGACCTTAGAAAATGAGATTTAGACTTAAAGACAGTTTTAGACCGTACATTCTGGAAAACGATATTAAGGCTATTTAAGACTTTAAGGATCTGCCATATTTTATGTCCCTGAAATTATTTCTGTGGTAAAAATAAAAATGTGTAATAAGTTTCCTATGAATTAATACAATACATTATCCCTTAAATGTCACCCTTAATATTTTGAACATGTTCATTCGTCTTGGCTCAAATCTACTTCCTGTTAAACTTATCATTCGGATACTTTGCGTTTAATTACAAGTGAGATAATTAAATATTTCATCTCGAATCAATATTGATTGTCCAATTATTTGCCCAAGTTAGTTTTGGTATTGAAGTAAAAGTTAATGCATTCGCTGTATAACAGTGGCTGTTTGTCATGAAGATGACAGATTTTACGTGTTTCCCCCTTTTGCAGCGACATTCCTCTGCAGACAGGGTGCCCATCCTCAGTTAATTGCCCTCGGGACTCATGTAATAGCCAAAATATGTATATATATATAATATCTCTTGGATGGCTGAAAAATCTCCTGAGCGCTGTCACTGCCTTCCGCCTTGACTTCTCGTGCAAAAAAACAACTTTGCATGCGCGCACCTGCGTCAGACTGATTCTGGCTGGACAAGATTTACCATGAGTTTTCAAAATCACGGTAATCAAAGACGGTTTTAATGAAAATTAAATTTTAAACGGTAATACTAACCGTACTGACATTTTATTGTGGTTTACCGTGAAACCAGTAATCGTCCCATCCCTAATTGTATATATCGGTTACAGTAGTACAGGTGATAGAGTGGTGGATAAGATGAGGACTGTGTGTCAGCGTTGTTCAGCAGCTGTTGGGTATGTGAGCGGAAATACACTTAACATGCTAACGGATATCAGACGCAATCACCCAGATGTGCTAGCTCAGGAGAGAAACTGTATGACACTAGATGGTACTGCTTGAGACATGCACAATACAAAAATTGCTCTGTTCTGCATTTTTGTTTAGCTTTTCCCTCCATTGTACCGAACTCGTACCGAACCGTGATGTCTGAACCGAGGTATGAACCGAACCGTGACTTCTGTGTATCGTTCCATCCCTACGCTCCATATAAATTCATATATATTATGTAAATTATTTTTTAAAAGAATAAGTTGTAGGTAAATCATTTTTTATTTGAAGCACAAGCATACTGTATATAAAAATATAAATCTTAAAACATTTTTTTTTAAGTGCTTCACTTTATTTTTATTTATGAATGTTTAATAACATTTTAGGCCTAAAAGTTGTCCCAAAGATGGCAACCCTGTGTATGTGGAATTCGCGATGGCAACAGTAGTCTTTTCTTTTAATGTGTCGGCTATTATTACCCCAATAAATTGGGCACATGCAACATCATTGCTGTACGTCGGGTTCACGTGTAATCAATTTTTCTTCATGAGAATAATTTCCGATCTAAATTTAGTGAATGGCAGCTCTTCATTTGCGATGTTAAGGCGGCATTGATTTTTATTATGAGGAGCTGATATCTGCTGCCTGCCGCTGAAATGCAGCCCGGAGACGGGCCACTTTAGTCACACACTTATTGCGGCATTTATATTGTGCTTTTTTGCCATTTCGATTCTAAACGTTGTTGATCCGATTACAAATGCACTGTTCCTTGCCATGCTCTGTCCACATTCTTTACAATAAATGCAGTGCGTGACATTTTCTGTCTTAATAAACCTTAAATAGGGAAGATGGTCTAACCAGTCTTTACGAAATGTACGGTTTATATTTTTCTCTTTTTATTTTGAATATCTAGCTCACGCTCGGTAGGCTGTACTGTACCCCGGTCTCTGAGTCGGATGCAATCTCTGACGATAGAGAACCAGGGCTTGGCATCTTACCAGAGACTGGTGGCTGAAGTAGCTCCATGTCAGTACTGTTGTCTGAGCACTGACCCGGGAGAGTGTTGGCGGGAACCGGCCTACCTTTCCTAAAGAAAAAACTATGTGTCTATTTCTTTTCATTGTTCGTCTGTTATCTTGCGTTTATTTTGCTGATGCTGATTGCCGCAACTGATTCTCTGGTGCTCAGGTCGCAATTTCAATCACACAGCACGGAGCAGTTTAGGCCTACAGGAATATCTGGACCATAGCCAATCAGAGGCAAAGACCCACCCCATCTCTGTCTCTGATTGGTTTAGACCACGATATGATCCAACCATGAGTACGACTTCTGTCATAGGAGTACAAACGCTTAGTTCGTGGAGAGGCAGCGAATGGGAGGACGTTAGGTGCATCGGTGCGACCTAGGAATTTTTTTAGCCGCACCCTTACAAATTTAGGTCGCATGTGTGGCCAAGTTGGTCTCACTCTAGAGCCCTGAAGGCGCATACTAAATGCTAAAAGTTGTCATGCCAGAACATCAAGATGTACACCACTACTAACCCCTGGCTCCAATATGCTCAAAATCATATAAAAAAGCCACAGAGGTTTTGGGATGCTGATCTATGGAGCGATTAAACAAAACTGGAACTTTCGGCACGATGGATCCGCGGTATGTCTTGAGGAAGAACAATGAAGCATGCGCTGAAAAGAACACTAAGCCCACAGTCAACCATGGGGGTGGCTCGGTGATGCTCTGGGGCTGCTATGCATCCTCAGGCGCAGGAAACCTGCAGTGTGTGGAAGGCAAGATGGATTCATTGAAGTATCAGAAAATCCTAGGTGAGAACGACATGCCGCCTGTGAGGAAGCTGAAGCTTGGCCGTCATTGGAGCTTCCAACAGGAAATTGATCCCAAGCATACCTCAAATTCCACCTAGGCTTGGTTGCAGAAGAAGTCTTGGAAGAGTCGACAATGGCCATCACAGTCACCTGGCTTGAACCCCATAGAAAACCTCTGGTGGGATTTGAAAAAGGCTGTTCCAGCACACAAACCCAATAATAATCCTGAACTGGAGGCCAGGTCATAACAGGAAAAGGGTGCTCTACTAAGTGCTAAAGATGATTGCCATGAAGGGGTTGAATAATTTTGAGACAGGAGAAGTCATTATCAGTTGCATTTGCAATTGAATTTGAGTTAACCACTTGAAGCATCTGTTGTGTTGAGCTATTTCAAAACATTTTGTTTGATTTGTTCATTGTAAACAGCTGACAATCTGTACATTTTGATAATAAATCTGATTGCAATGAGGATTGAATAATTCTGATTGCAACTCTGTGTTTTGTTCTTGTTAAATTTGACATATCACAGCATTTTTAAATCTACCCTTCCACAATGGCATGTGACAGGGACCACTAGAGGAAAAGAGGTTCCCCAGGTTGTGTTGTCTGACCTTTTCTGTTTCTGCCGGTCCCTCTCCTTGCGCGAGGAGGATCCCAAATGCTGGCCTTTCTCCAGCTCCTCCCCTGCTGCCTTCAGGACGTGGCCCTGAACGGAGGTGGGCAGCTTCGCTATTAGTGGTGCCACGAGCCACACACCTGATCGCTCAGATGAACTGTGGGGGACGTAAAAGTATATGGCTATTACACACTAAGATAATGTATGTAAAAAGAAGTACCAAATTTGCCAGGATACAATTTTACAAATGCTAGCAGCATGCATTGCCCCACAAAAACATACTCAGTAATCAGCCAACTTTTAAAATGGATGGGAGAATGTAGAATGTGGTCACACACCTGAGCACTGGTTTCGTCTTGCTGGCGTTGCTGTTGGAGGTAGAGCCTCCTGCACCTGCACAGACATTCCCTGACAGATTGTTGGAGTTTAACTCAGCAGACTTCTGGAACACCTCAATGGTGGCTTTGGCAATGTTCTCCAGTAAAGAGTACAGCTCCTGCAAGGAGATACAAAGAAAACAAGTTAATTCCACTCAATAAATGGAAATGGAAGAAAATTATCAGCATCCTATTGTGTGATGAAAGGTTCCCAAGCCTTGATTATTCCATCAAAATGCATTTAGGTAAATGAAAGGTTCCCACGCCTTGATTATTCCATCAAAATGCATTTAGGTAAATGAAAGGTTCCCACGCCTTGATTATTCCATCAAAATGCATTTAGGTAAATGAAAGGTTCCCAATGCCTTGATTATTCCATCAAAATGCATTTAGGTAAATGAAAGGTTCCCACGCCTTGATTATTCCATCAAAATGCATTTAGGTAAATGAGCATAGACCTTTACTAGTACTTTTCTTAAACAAATCATTAGTGTTAATGAAACAATAATATATTCATGCTCAAGTTCGATTAGATGGCAGGGATGTCTGCATTTTGATGGCCTTGCAGAAGGCAAGTCGTCTGCTTACTTACGTTGTTCGTGCTCTGCTTGATCATCAACTGCAGCTCCAGGGAAGACTGTCTCATGGTCCACTGGTCCATGTTCTAGAGCCAACAACACACCTTTACATGTGTAGACCACAACTATCTGAAAGCAGTTATGTGGGCAGAGCATGACAATTCTAGCGCTTTACAGCTACCTCTCTTTTTGTAGTGATGCTGTTTTCAGCAGATGGCAGTATCGTCATTCGGAAAACTAACAGCTCGTGTGTTTGTTTTGGTCTGCTGAGCTACAGCAAGAGTTCAGAGAAAGTTCACACATGAGTGAACCTATGAGTAATTGTAATTCCTTAGAAATTTTAAATGTTGTGCTTATTGACTGTAGCCATTTAGAAATGTAGATTGGAAACAAGATGAGAGAGCTGAAGCTCAGACAGTGAGTGGAGAAACTGCGGATAGAGCATCTGCCTCTGGGGGCATACCGACCCCATTTTAAAAGGATGAGCTATGGATTGTTTGTCTGCAGTTCTCTTCATCAGCCTGTTTCCTTAGAAACTTTATGGCTTCAAATTAAATTCATGCATTCGTTGTGCTTGAAATGTCAACACTGCTGTCATGGCCAGGTAAAGATTCATAACACTGAATGCCTTTGGTTGTATTCTCTAAACAAGAGAGGCCTGTTTGCTCGATTTAACATCTGAATGTTCTGCAGTGTTGGTGACCCAACCTGGAGGATGCGTTTGATGCGCTGCCGCTGGGGGTTCTCCCCCTCCTCGCTGTCCAGCTGGCGGTGCGGGTAGCAGATGAGCTGCAGCAGGCGCTGGGCCTGGATGTTGACCAGCACTGGGTCCTGCAGTGCACTACTGTCTTCCGACAGTGACTTCAGACAGCGCTCACCCACCCACTCCTAATGGAGACATGGGTGAAAGTAGGGTCAGCAAGCTCTCTTTCCTGAGCAGTAGGAACAGATTGTCTAAAGAGCCTCCTCTGATCTCAAGCAGTGTAAAGTAGGTTGATGCAACACAAGTGCAAACCTTAGGCATTTCCTAGTAGGTTGATAGCAGAAGAACACTTGGCCACTAAAAGCTGATTCTCTTTTCTACCCAAGCTTCAAGTGGATCGCAGTTATCAGAATGTTTATCAATTCCATTTCAATTCAGTAGACGCAGTCAGTCGACATGTTTTCAATGAGGTACGTTTGAATTTTTGGTTCATTCCTGAATAGATGGACATCAACAGAAACTCCACAGCTGTATAATTTAGTGGAAACTAAGATTGTACTCAAGACATGTCTGCCAGTTTAGACTGGCAAAGGTAGCATGATAGGAAACCCTAAGCAGCAGGTTTGTTATTTCTTTTTCATGAATCTTATTGTGTAGGCCAAATCTAAAACAAAGGCAGAACACCTCTAATTAGCTGCCTAAATATTTAGGGGAGAGATAATATCACAATGCTCTGCTGCATGCTCTGAGAAGACATCCAATCAGAGTTAGTGTAGTGACTACTTAAAACCCTAACCGCTTTAAAAGCAGATCTGCTTTTCAAATGCAAATCTGCTACATGGATTTCCCTGACAACAGTTTGGATATTAGTCATAGGGTGTCTAAGGGGAAAAAAAAGACCTTCCAAAAAATAAGACCCTAGTGTGGTCTTTCACATGTTCCCACCTGTTGGCAGATGCTCTTCAGCACATACTTGGCGTACACGTCCAGACTGGCTGTTTCTATGGAGATGGTGCGGCCGCCTGACTTCTTGGAACCCATGTCATCGTCAGCAATGTCGTCGAGACCAGCAGTGTGAGAGAAGCCTGAGCCTTTCAGTTCTGCATCACCTGAAAAAGAGGAAAGGAACAATTCACTAAATCTAAATGGGTCTTGTGGTCTTAACTGTGGACCAGAAGTCCATTAAACCAAAAGTATATCAATCCATTCTAGGGATGGGCCGATACCACTTTTTATGGAACAAGTAACAAGTACAGAGTATTTCATTTTGGGTACTTGTCGATACGAGTACCGATACAATTACTTTTAATAACTATGCCAAATTTCACATTTATCAAGCTAAAATCTGCCATTTCATAGATGTTAATTAGCCAATACAAATATAAAAAAGTAAATGTCCCTACATATCCAAAATAACATAATTGACATTGCAGGTCAAGAATGTGTAATATTTATTACAAATGGCAACAGTTTACATCTCCTTCCCTAATTAGCTAAAATCAGACAAGTTTGTGAAAGTGAATGTAATATCCGCATTTTCATGTTCGCATTTGTAAGCATTGCAGACTTTTTGTGTAAAATGAGAATGTCTGAAGTCAGCATCTCCAACCAGGGATAATGACCTAATCATATAATATTCTGTTAAGGTATTTGATTGTTTTATTATAATCGGTACACAATTATAGCTGTACTCTCACTGTCATCTATTTAACAAAATATAAATAGGCTACATCTTATTTCCTAAGTTATATTTCTTAACGTTAGTATGTCAGAACTTCCACTATTTTGTTCACGCAGAAGTGTTGCAAACAACTGACATTTGTCTTTCTTTCCCAAAGGTTTCTTATTAATTCATGCAACGCTAAAGTATGGAGTGACTAGCCTAATATTTTACAAATATTAGGCTACATGAAAATAGCAATAAGAAAAGCGATTTCATATTTTGCCCTTTGACCTCTACTGGAGCACTGCTGAGGAAAACAGAGCTGTGATTCTACAGTGTTTTTGAATAATAAGCATGCGTGGCTCAGTCTTTGATAATGCTTATGCATTTTAGGAGGTGATTTTGGGTTCAACATATTACCTCATATTGCAGGGAAGCATTAACCCATTTAAATCGCTTTTCTTTATTTTTTTAAATAGCAACAAATACAGTTGTACAAGTACTGGTATCAGTATTGGTCCATCTCTAATCCATTCACACTCAATTGTGAAAGAGGACAAGTTTAAATGTAATAATATTTTTCCTTCAGAGTATTACCCAGCATAAAGACAGCCTTTAGGACAGCGAAGACAGCTCCGACCACAATGCTGTTCTGCGAAGCAGCCAGAAGGTGGCGATCACATGATGACCGGATCCCAACAGGAGATTTATCTAGGAAAAATATATTGTTGACATTTTGATTTGATTGTGATTTTACACCCTTTTTTCAGCCAATCCCATTTATCCAACTAGTGATGGCAGCTACAGTATGTCTCACAGAAAAATCCAGCAAGTTTATTTGTTTTAGTAAGTGTATCTTGCCCAGCCATTCTGTGTCTCATTACCCACCACAATGAGTCGCTAGAGAGCAACAAGATAAGCCAACCATATCTGACATCCCTAACACCCACACCTGACCACGCTGAACTAATTTTCACAACTATGTACAACAGTCCCACCCACTGCTGGTATTCCATGATCAAAAGTCCAGATGGCAATGAGGTAATGTATTGGAGAGCAGTGACATCTACCACTGAGCTATTCTGGAACTGATTAAACAAAAAAATTACAATTCCAGCAAAATATCAAATCTTTCACAACTTGGAGTAAGTGGTTTGTGTAAATTTCAGAAAACAAGTGAAATTTTCCAAAAAATATGTTGTGCATTTACCTGACTTGGCCCCATCTTGGGGGCAGGGGTTGCGTTGTGGGGTCTTGAAAAGGTGCAGAAGAATCCTGCATGTCAGACGGGCTCCAGGCTCTGAGTCTTGTTCACTGCAGGCTGAGGAAAGCAAGAAAAGACAGACAGATTCGAACGTCATTAGAGTCCAATTAAGAACAAGGACGGACAGATTAGGATGACAGAGTCCAATTAAGAACAAGGGATGGAGAGATTAGGATGTCATTAGAGTCCAATTAAGAACAAGGGATGGAGAGATTAAGATGTCATTAGAGTCCCAATTAAGAACAAGGACGGACAGGTTAGGATGTCATTAGAGTCAAATTAAGAACAAGGATGGACAGATTAGGATGTCATTAGTGTCCCAATTAAGAACCAGGACGAACAGATTAGGATGACAGAGTCCAATTAAGAACAAGGGATGGAGAGATTAGGATTCATTAGTGTCCAATTAAGAACAAGAGATGGAGAGATTAGGATTAATTAGTGTCCAATTAAGAACAAGGGATGGAGAGATTAGGATTCATTAGTGTCCAATTAAGAACAAGGGATGGAGATATTAGGATTCATTAGTGTCCAATTAAGAACAAGGGATGAAGAGATTAGGATTCATTAGTGTACCAATGAAGATCAAAGATGGATAATTTAGGATGTCATTAGTCTCAATTAAGAACAAAGACGGACAGATTAGGATGTCATTAGAGTCAAATTAAGAACAAGGATGGACAGATTAGGATGTCATTAGTGTCCCAAGCTTGCATACATGATTTTCAGTTTAAATAATAATATCAAGTCAAATGGGGTTATGGACAAAATCACACAAATTGTCACTTGCATGGAATTCCGTGTTGATGATTACTGCCCAGCTAAATACATAGGATTACTGTTACAAATTGAAATAGCAAATACATTTACAAAGACATTCTACAATCAGGCAATGTACCTGCTAGTGTGTAGCCATAGTCGTTTATAAATTAGCCATATACATTAGTTTTTTTTTATTTATGACAGACATTTTATTTTCAGCTAGTACCATCTGTTCTGCAGGAAACATGCCAGTGCTGGAATTAACAAATGCATTTTATCAGTTGGGTTGCAAAAGATCATCAACAAACAAAAAAAATGACAGGAGTAAAAAAGGAGGGGGTCTGGCAGCATTTGTGGGCACTAACACCCACAGGGAGCTCTGAAAACAGGATGAATAGGGCCTTGTCTGGCCACAGCACACCAACGTGCACAAACACCATAGAGTGGGATCAGACACCACACAAATAATGCATTATGGAAATGGTCTTCCTTCAAAGCTTGGCAGGCAGACGGGGCCACTGTGTACCGTTAACTTATTCATAACAGGACCTGTTGGCTGGGTAGGATAGATTAAATATAGATATTCTAAAGAAACTGGGATCGGCAAATCTCAGAGTACATTTTCTGAAATTAAAGTGTATATTAGAACAAATAGTCAAAGATTTGCAATTGAATCCTAAAGAGAGCCTTTTGCTATTGGACTCCTATTTTCTGTCTACTCTTTTTTGTTTTTCAGTAGTGATGGGCAAACAAACCTTCATTGCTGTTCTTTTAGCAGCAAAATATGCTGGCAACACTAAGGATTATCGTTTTAAAAATAAAGGCCATTGTTGGAATGCATTGCAATGTGTTAAATTTCAATGTGGCTTTTATTTTGAAAAAGAAAATCTGAATTAGTGAAGGTTTGTTTGCCCATCAATATTTTTCAGTGCAAAAGGACACCTGCGATGGCCCTGGGAGTTGGGACAAGGGGCTTCCTTACCAGCGTTGAGGAGTGAGGGGATGGCCACGCATCGGACCAGGTCCTCTAGGAGAAGACACTGGCGGGCAATGAGGATGGCTACGAAGGTGGCCAGGGAGTCATGGAAGGAGAGGTCGCTGACCTGAGAGAGACAAGAGAAGGGAACCCACAGTTAATGTGGTATGCAAATTATTCAATGAGCAGCGAGGGCATGTAAAGAGACATTTCTAGAATGCTACTGTGTTCACCCCTCTTCAAGCCTGAGTGAGCAATTCAGTGTTGTAGAAATAATAAAGATGTGAAATGCTAGTGTACGTTGTGTACATGGATGCTGGTATGAAGACACTCACGTCCACGTTGCACAGCAGGTCATTAAAGCCACAGTTGCCGTTGTTGGAGGAGCAGCAGAGGGCCTTGAGGACACCCAGCCACTCAGCACTCAGAGAGCGACAGTAGGCCGTCAGCTCAGCACACAAGATCCCAATGTCATTCACCCTGCACATATAGAGAAACCCATCAACACACCTGTCTATAAAGCAGATTTTTTATCAGGGGGTTTTCTAGTTCTTCTTATCCCAAAACATTTTCACTTTTTTTCATTTAATGGTATCTTGAATATGTAAACACGCAACAAACTAAAATAATTGACATGCCTAGTAAATTGAAAGAAGCTACAAGGGTCTTTTTTGTGTTACATTTGGTCTCACAACAGCCCTGAGTTACACAGAGACAGATTCATTACTAACATTGTATTTACTAACTTTTTATAAAAGTAATAAGTGTAATAATCATGTCTCCTGTTTAATAATATGTTAGCGATGACAGATGGTGTCAAATCTGGCATTTTATTATTTATTAATGTATTACTAAAACAACTATAAGACATTCCGTTAGAGAGCAACACGTTGGATAAAATTACATTGCTGTATTTTCCAGTTGTTTAAATTTCTCTCTCTGAATCTAGCTTCACAAGTTTTGGTGTATTTTTTGGTGCGCTTTCACGCTGGCGTCCGTTGTATGAAACATGAATTACAATCCTGAGTTCTCCATTAAGTTAATTAATGTGCGTTAATATGGTGCAGATGCATTATTCCTGCAAATTCAGCTCTCATAGCACATATAATAAATGCCAATTTCATAGATAAAAAGATGTTTACATAATCTATCAACTCTGTTTGGACGTCTCTATTAGTCAGACATCGCACAGCCCTATTACACCATACGATTTTACCTAATATACAGCTCAATAAATTAGCTCTCAATGTGGGCCTGTTATAACCCATTTAAAACACAATTATATCCGACATTTGCTCCATTACAATTTAAAAACATTCAGACTATGGTAACATCGGAAATGGAGTCTGTAATTGTTACTCAGCCAGAGAATTTAGGTCTCAAAATCTGAATGTTAATCAAATCAGACAGAGTTACAAGTGTGTCAACCATTAAAGTACTGCATTGCTTTATATTTTATTTTTAAGCTCTGAATCTGTTCTTTCATAAAATTAATTTTCCTTTTTTTAAGACAAAATCCAGGTGGCGTGTCAAAGATATTAAAAAATTATGCTTATTGATGTTTATAGAATGGAGGACTCTTCCCCTCCCCCACAGTTTCTTCCCTTCACAATTCCCACTAACCCTGCCTTGTCGGCAGCCCTGCATCTCCTTGAACAGATCTGTGGGATGGCGAGGTGGGCGCACATGGTTCATCCAGAGAACCCATAGTCAGGCACCAACCACTTACTATCATGCAATGCAGCCACTTAGCCCACTACGCAAAGCATAGCCCGAGTCAAGACTCTTGTATTGTTTCAAAGCATCTGTAAATATAAACAATAAATAGTATTATAATAATTTACTACATGAATATTGCTTGCCTCTCTGGGTCACGGTGGTCCACACAAACGTCCATAAGCACATTACAGACAAAGCTGTAGCGGTTGGCTGGGCTGTCGTTGAGGATCTTGCCCACCATGCTGTGGTTGAAGTTGTTGGCTGACGGGTTAGCGATAGCTTCCATCATGAATATAGGGTCCCAGAGCATGTTGGAGTCCGACGGGTCAATGTTGCAGTAAATAGAGTTCTTCACCTTGGAGCAGAACTCACTGGACCAGGGAAAAAGACCAGTTGTTAGTAGCTACCATGTGAGGTCAAAATCTGTTTTTAATGCAACATTAGCATTTACAACCCATGATAATCAGTGAAAAATTAACACAAATATAACAAACATGGACATGAATATGATAAACAATTACATGTTAACCGAATAATCTGACATGTCACGTATTACTAGATGGTTGTAGCCATCAATTGCCCCATACGAACATATTTTTCATATTTTAATAGTGTATGCAAGTTTACCTAATGAACAATTTTCAATTACAGCTGAAACCGGTTGGTATTGGACACTAATTTACAATTCATCATCCCAAATCTAAACATAGATTTTTCACCTGAAGATCTCTCCAAACTTGCTCTTAAGATGATTGCAAGATGTGTACAGGTCGTACAGGTAGGCCAGGATGCAGCGCTCTGCTGACGAGCAGTCGGCAGGGTTTACTCCTGACTTCACCACGATTCGCAACCTGGAAAATTAGTATTATAAGAACATGTTTTTGCAAAAACATTATCATAAGAATATATATTATAAATTACCTTTTTATAGCAAAGCAGATGTTGTGGCCCAAATGCATGTTACATGCTTTAAATGGGATGACCAGTAACATGAAATATCTTCAGCTGAACTGTCCCACCGTGCAGACACATTATTGGTTTAGAAGACATAGTAAAATTAACAACCCATTCTAGCCAATTGAATCAGAGAAAACAGTGCCTCTTGCTCCCAAAACCACTTGCTGCAAACCTGAACCTCATTTTGATTGTGATAGGTAGAGATATGTCTGAGACAAAGTCAGACTCCGTGTAACAATTTGTGCTTAGGCCAGACAAACTTGATAATACTGTTTAATGGGCGCTCTGCCTCATTCGTAGTCACCCAAAGACAGTTGGGGACAATTTATGCAGCGCTTTCTTAAAAACGCTCTGTCCAATTTTCCAAGCTGATGCACTAGTGACCAATTTTGCTCAGATCACGTTTGAGCCTATGATTGGACAGTTAACATGTTCACACCTGTAGGCAGAACATTTAGGAAGCCAGCACAAATTCCTACTATTGTGTCCAGGTGTGGCACGCACCCATGGGTACCACTGAAAGGTGTCTGTACCCTATAATGTGTCAAGCCCCATGCCATTTAAATAAAAATGTCTTTCTGCCATGAATTCGCACAATTTTCAATTAGGCTAATTGGATAAACCATTTTAGGAAAATCTTTTTTGTTTGATTGTGAACAGAATTCCTTTAGTAGCACTATCAACATTAAAGAGACATTTCTGATATGACTGAATAAATACACCAGGGACATCCCTAAAGATTTATGGATGAGGGGCTAAACCTCTATTAGGGGGTCTATTAGGGGAACCGAAACCTTAAACATCTTCCGTTTTTTTTCTAGTTGATCTCTCACCTACTCAGACCAGCTCCCTCAGCCCTGTCAGCCTTCAGCTTCTTTTTCTCATTCTTGCCTGTTTTGACAAGTAATTGTTAATCTATTTAAATTTACCACAAGAAATAATGAGTGATCAATCCAATCAAAATTTGTATCTCTCTGTTTGAACTGGTAGAGCTGCAGGCATCCCCTCTCTTAAAGAACTTTATTATATCCATACTGTGACTATACCGATCAGTAGCTCAAGGTTTAGGAATTAAGGGATATACAATTGCTTTATGATCACCATAAATGTTATGGTTTCACAAAGATGAACTGTTTACAAACAATCATCTATGGCTACTGAGCTATTATGATTGTTTTGATTGAGATGTCAATAATGTAATTTCTATCTCAAGTAGCCTACATTCATGCCAGTGGAGTTTCTTTACCTCAGGTAGGTTAAACGTAAAGTTAGCTATTAGTTAACAAGCAAATCATTTTTACGGACTAATGAAAGTCAAATTATTGTAAATGACTGTTAAATTTGCAAATAAGCAATGTAAATAATCTGTCCTAACATACCAAAAATGCACATAGTTTGAAGCTATCTTCACTTCAATCCTGTCAGAAAGACCCACAGAATGTATGTCACTATGCGTAATTAGTAGGGATGCAAAATGTTGAAATCTTTAAATGGGAATAAACTTGATATTTTTAATACTGCTTGTTATTATACTGTTTGTCTATAGCAGGGAACGTAAATGTAGTTGAAAAAAACATCTTGCAGCATAATCTTTGTTAAAACAACCAGATTTAATGCAATTTCTGTTGAATGTCCTCCCAATATTTATGAAGGACATGCACGCATGCAGTAATCAGCATAGGCTACTACATACTTGCCAACATTTCGTTTTTAAGATATGTGAGTTTTTCTTTTTTGGGGGGATACTACATAACCCATTGTTATTAACCTGTGTGTGTTAATTGTATAGCCCAATTGTTCTTGATAGGGTGGAAACAATAGACAGCGCTGATTGTTAGCACACATATCCATAACCATAGTAAATCAAAGGCAGCATGCTAGCTACCTTTATATGTTAAGCTACAGGTCAATGGTTTGGGCTACTAATTAGCCTACTGCAGGACTATTGAGGCCACACCCATTGCACAGATCAGTTCTAGAATTGAACATTCTACAGCAGATTGAAGCTGATAGAAGACAGTACTGCGTGTCTGTGTGTGGGGGGGGGGGGGGGGCATAGAGAATATGTTTATTTTAATATTTATGTTAAATGAAAGAATATCAAAGTTCTACTGACGAACAACTCAACATTTGTATTCACTCTATATTCCTATCTGCTTATTACAACACAACATTGTTATATTTATGTTTGTACAAAATGGAGTTTGTATGATTTACCCAACTTTTCGTATATTTTGTAAATTCCCATTACTTCCCATCATTTCCATGAATTCTTATGAAAGTTTCCAAATTGGAATGTTTCCAAAATTCCCCAGCTTCACGTTCCATGGAACATTTCCACCCCTTTGCAACCCTAGTAATGAGTGTTCATTCTAGTCACTATGTAGGCTACAACTTTTATAATCTAAATACCCTATTAATGTTACACCAGCCTCCCCCAGGTCCTAGCACCCACCACACGATGAGTAGTGAATTGTCAAAAAAATTAGGGAAAAACATGATTTAAATTAAAAGGTCTAAAAATTCAGCCTGGCACAAGTTTCCTATACGTTTTTAAAAACCCAGGCATTACCACATTGCAGATTTGATATTTTCATTCCTGGGTGTAATGTTTTTAAAAAAAGAATAGTCGCTGAAAAATGACCGATTTTGTGACGTGATATCTCCGGTAGAGCCCGACCGATATATTCATTGACCGATATTATCGGTAAATATTAGCAGTTTACAGATATATTTGTATCGGTGATATTTCCACTGATAATGACCAATATTTGTTTGCAATTACTTATTTGTCCGGAAGAGGGCGCTCTTTCGCCGAATATAGGTTTGAGCATTACAAGAAGACATTATCTTAAAAAGATTAAAACAGTGGGGATGAAAGAGCTGCTCATAACAAGCTGCTTAAAAAGGTGAGTTGAAAACCATCTTTCCGGTGTAAGAGTCACACAAAATGCACACAAAGCTTTACATTGCATAAAAAGGCTTTTGGGGTTAAGATAGCTAGATAGACGCTATGGCCATATTTAGTTACTGAGTATTAACTGCTGTACCGATGCTAGCTGCTGAAGTCAAAAATGCCTGCAGTGTTTACTACTCCAGCTCTGGCATAAAACTGTTTTCCAAAACTTGAGAATGTCAACACCTGCGTTTCACCATTTCCATGACATCTACTTTATCTAGCTTTGTACAGTAACTAACATTAGCTCTCTGGGACTGGTAGCACGCTATTATAATGAATAGAAACCTAGCAATAACAGCGAGCACCGCAGTTTTGGGGCGAAACCATTAACCTTCGAAAGGTTGTTGAGATAAATACATTTCTTCTTTGTTGTGTGTTGTCGAATTAATATGGTTTCTCCAGTCAGGAGAAAGCTATTATGAGAAGGTATATGACCTATTTCGGCAAAGTAAGCGAACCATTTAAATGACCAGCCAGCAACTGCCAGCCTGTGCACAAGCTAGCCTAATGTGATAAGCAGCAGCAGTAGGTACGCACTGACTGTCATATTATTATGATAGCCAATACCAACAGGATTTATTTAATGAAATGGTATTGGTAATTGTTTGGAGATCGCACACTGAATGATTACTTTGAGGGTGACCAGCGCAATACTTCATTTGAATGTTTGGATTTGATTAGAAAGCAATGTCTTTTAATTATATTTGCAAATAAGTTATTTATTATTCATTATATAAATGTAAAGGAATACTTCTAAATGTATCTTATTTTCTATTTTGCCTGCAGCATTTTTACGTGCGCGTGATAGACTGCATAATTAAGTCTGCAGTAGAATCACGACGACTTAATGGAAGTAACGTCAAGAATCCTGGCTCTCAAGTTGCTAAAAGGAATCATTCAAAAGTAATATGAATCGCATAATACACCTGCGCTAAATGCAACAAAATGTTTTGCCTGCAGGTTTTACATGTGCGCACGATCACTGTGCTTAATAAGTCTGCTGTAGAATCACAAACAGCAGTTCAAACAAACTACTGAATAGAAGTAACACGAAGCTTGGCTCTTCAGTCAGTACACATAAAATATCCCAAACAAGACTCAAATAGACAAAGCTGATAAGCTAACTAACAAACAAAGTACCTGCGTTGCTGTGAGGTAAACTCATGGACTTGCTGCAATCACCTGAAATATATAAAATAATGTAGCCCATACTCTGCCTTTGTCGCCACTTCTGCACAGCATTTCTCATATAAAGCACGCAGAGCAACTATGGTAAAGTTGTGGCGAGATGGCAAATTAGAAGTATGCAACAACATTCTAGAGCGGTCGTTCTCAACTGTGCTAATGGGGCACACATCTTAGGCTAAAAGTATGCAACGGCATGTGTTGTTTTTTTGTGCCTGCGCGCACGATGGATATGGAGTTACACTGTAAACTGCGTCTTTAATAGACGACTGAGTTAGTTTCACTTTCGTTTTCGGGAGGGACAAAAGTGCGTGTCATTCAAACACAAGACAAAGAGTTCTTAGAAAATGCAATGTACGAAATAATAGTTTTTTCTCGATTACACTGTTTTTGTGATCGTTAGGAGCTGAAATCAAAATCGCGATCAAAATCCGATTAATTGCACAGCCCTAATCGGTATCGGATTCAAAAATCTCATATCGGTCGGGCTCTAATCTCCGGCTCTGATGAACCCACAGATACTACACCACTCATTATTTGAAACGGAATCTCCTCTTTCAAACAATACCAAACTATTAAAAAAATTGGGGGGGGCCAACAAAATATTTTTTGCACATGACCAGCACAGTGATTTTGAGCTGTTTAAGGGTCTGAAGTAGAGGTCGACCGATTTATCGGTGCGCAGATTAATCGCGCGTTTTTTGGCATTTTTTACATAATCGGTATTGGCCAATATCAAGCCGATTAATAAGCAGGCGCATCTGCGGGCAGCCTGGTCGCCAGGCCCTGGTGTTGTGGAACACGCTGCTCCTAGAGTGAATTACTAGCAGAGTGAGCAGACCTCATCCAGTGACTAAGGAAGGAGGTAACAGTAAGGATTAAAATTCTTATAAATCCTATTTAATGAAAAAACGTATGACATTTTAGTGCCAACTTCGAGAAAAAAACATGAATAGGCGACATGACGTTCGGCTACTTTGGATATTGATTGCTGTCATGTCACAATAATTAAGCTAGAATTTAGCAATCACAGACAGTGGTACTGAGACTTATTATTTGTTCCGTTTGTGTGTCTATATTTGAGAGGATTGTCAACTCAATGCAGAGAAAGAAGTTGTAGTTAAGAGACCACCGCACCACAGGCTAGTGAAGGACTGGCTTTGCTTTGCTTGCGTCGTTGCTAGGGTTGGCAACAGTCTATGGTTAGTACAGACTAGACTTGTTGCTAATATGGGACCTGTGCCTTAACTACCCGTATCTACCGGACCGAATAGCAACGCGGATTTCGTGCCTTGGTTCGGCGCCACTGATATGCCTGCGTTGCTCTCTGATGCTCCGAAAACGAATGTTAGAATAACAGAAACATCGCAGCATGTGACGCTATTTACACTCGTCAGCAGTTAACATCAGCCTTGGTAAGTTTGTAGCTAGTACTAGTATGAAAGGGGATTAAAATCAGTCGCATATAATTACTTGTTAGCTTCACGTAGTTAATATTAGTCTAGAATAGTGGGTAGAGGTTCACTGCTTTCATTCCGACAGAACCCATTTTTTTAATCAGCCAAAACTTTTATCCGTTCTGTTTTCCTCAAGGCTTTCAGGAAAAAACAACCTGTTTTAAAAAAACTGCTGCACAAGGGTTACCTAGCTATATTGCGTTGCATATGATAAATAAGGGGGATTTAAAATGAATCATCAGATCAGCCAACATCAAAAGTGGGCACTGGGACCAAACGAGTGCTGATTTAATTAATATGTCTATTCAACAATGCACAGTCATTGCGCAACATATAACTTTTCAAAATACGATGCCTATTCAAAACGATACACAGAAGACCGTTTTTTTTACTTCCACATTTAATCAAAAGGCATTCATTTTAGCAGGGAATATACGTCGCTAGTGTTCTCAAACGAGCTTTTCAAAATAGCCTATTTCTGATGTTGAAGTCAGACGGTGGCGAAAAGAGAAGAATATTAGGCTATTCCAATTCCTTGCGCAAGAGAATAATTCTGTAGTTAAAGACGAAATCCCATGTTTCTCAGTTAATGCTTTTGTTATACTTATATTCTTTGTCATATTTGTGTATTTATTTTGAAACCATATATATTTATCAAGTGCTTCTGAAATTGTCATATCTGTACTCCCGTTGTGCACCACCAAATATGATTGGTTAATAAAAGGACAACTATTATTAAAATGCACAGATTAAATGTTTTTTGAGTCAAAACCCAAGGGTTTGTTTTACAAAACATATTTAATAGACGAAGTTGTATCAAATACAAATCTTACTATGTCTACTATGTGTTTGGCATTTTGTTTGAAAAAATTTAAAGAATTAGATATTTATTTGAGATTTGAAAATATTTTGTGTATTATATTAAGAATTAGCCTATATTAAACGTTTGTTTTTTCAGTATTTTTGAAATGTCATTATTTCCCCCCCAAAAAATAATAATCGGTCAGTTAATCGGTATCGGCTTCATTGGTTTTCCATTAATCGTTATCGGTATCGGCCTTGAAAAATCATAATCGGTCGACCTCTAGTCTGGAGTTCCTATAAATGAGCAGGAGACATCAAAAAGATGGAAAAGGTTAGGACTTTTTTGGTGTTTCACAACCAAGTGAAAAATGAGCGCAGTGGTGATCAGTGGCATGGACTCCTCGCGAGATTCTGTACTGAATAACCTGAGGTTTTTGATGCAAGTTCAATAGCATGTACACCACATTCCAAATAATTATGCAAATTGGAATTAAGTGTCAAACATCAAATATTTTGTTTTTCAATCTCATGAATGGTATTGTCTCTCCAGGCTCTTTGGATCACTGAAATCAATCTCAGACACCTGTGACAATTAGTTCGCCAGGTGAGCTGAATTAAAGGAAAACTACTTAAGAAGGATGTTCCACAATATTAAGCAGGCCACGGGTTTATTAAGCGATATGGGAAAGAAAAATGATCTCTGCTGCAGAAAAGCATCAAATAGTGCATTGCCTTAGACAAGGTATGAAAACAATAGATATTTCATGAATCGTGAAGCGTGATCATTGTACTGTGAAGAGATTTGTGGCTGATTCAGAGCCCAAATGGGTTTGTGCAGATAAAGGAATATTAAGGAAGGTTACTGCCAGACAAATTCATCAGATTAAGAGAGCAGCTGCTAAAATGCCATGCAAACAGATATTTGAAGCTGCTGGTGCCTCTGCCTCTCAAAGTGCTTTACATCAATAAAAGTCAAATAAAATGAAAGATATTTGCATCAAAAACATTTTAAAACAATAAAATACAGAGAAATGTACAAATATTTTCAAACAAAAACGTATACAGCACATTTGCAGGCAATAAAATAAAAATATGAAATATAAAAGAACATATTAAAAGAAGGAAAGCATAAAAGCATTTGAGTGCTGGCTTAGTTTAAGGCTAAAGTGAAAAGATGTTTTAACAATATGCTTTTTGAATATATCAATAGATGATGCTTCCTTGATATTTTTTGGTATTGTGTTCCACAGCTTTGGAGCATAGTTAAAAAAAGGCAGCATCTCCAATTTTTCTGTGAGTGGGGTTTTGTACCATTAGCAGGTAAGCTGTTGAAGAAGATCTGAGGGCCCTTTGGGGAACATAGGATTTTAGAGAATCTGTAAAATAGGCTAGTCCTGAGCCATTTAGAGTTTTATAAACATCTTAAAACCTTACAATCAATCTTGCTGTGAACTGGCGGCCAGTGTAATGACTCAGAATTAGAGTAATATGTTCTCGCCTCTTTGTTCTGGTTGAGTCTTGCTGTTCTGGATGAGTTGAATCTTCTCTAAAGACTTTGGAAGACCTGTAAGGAGGGCGTTACAGTAGTCCAATACAGTGTATTAAATGTGTGAATTAGTTTCTCTGCATTGTTCTGGGTTATGAATATTCTAACTTAAGCAATATTTCTGAGGTGAAAGTAAGACGTTTTGGTCACCTTTTAAGAAAGGAGGTAAAACTTAGGTCAGAGTCTATAATAACACCTAGGCTCCTTACTTCAGGTTTGATCAGGGAAGTCAGGTTACCATGGCTCATGCTGATTTTCTCTTTTTTGACTTTGGGGCCAACTAAGAGGAATTCTGTTCTATCTTTGTTTAATTTAAAGACATTAGCACTCTTCCAATTATTTATGGCAATTAGGCACCTAGAGTGTGATATTATTGCATCGATGTCATCTGGCTCTACAGAAATGTATAGCTGTGTATCATCAGCATAGCTGTGGAAATTTACATTGTGTTCTGTGATGACATCACCTAGTGGAAGCATGTATATTGAAAAAAGTAGTTGAGCCAGACAGCTTCCTGCCTGTAATGTAGGTTTGAAACCATCTGAGGACACATTCTGAGACACCAACACAGTTTTGGTCTATAGTGGCCTATAACAGCAGTTTTGTATGCATTTTTGAAGAACCCAAATTCAAGAGATTTATTCATAATATTTAGAACAGGGCATAAGATGCTATTAACTTTTTTCAGAAGAGTGGTCAGGTTAGGGTCGATAGTACAAGTGGTAGATTTACTCTCTCTCCAATAATCTTTTCGAATAGCAATGCTGTTAAATGTCTTCATGTGCTTGGAAAGTTTGCTTGGAAAGTTTATATTTGTTGTTGGGTTATTTCCACTTTCTAAATTGATCCTGGAAAAGTGGTTCTTTCTTGCAGTACGAACAGTGTTATTGTAGGCCGGTAAGGTTTTTTGTAGATACTAAAATGAACCTCAAGGCCAGTTTTTCTCCATTTTCTTTCAGCTGCCCTATTTCAGTCCTTCCAGAAAAACGTGATTTTGCGATCGCATAATTCAATGGATAATCAGACAAAGTCTTCAAATGCACCGCACTTTCGCCACATAAATTGCCGATTTCCGTGCAAAATACGCAGGGCTTGCATGATTTCATAATCCCCGCATTTTTGTAGCAAAAAATCACATATCTTAGCAGAAAGCTGAAAAATGTTGCATTTACTTCACACAAGATCAGCAATTTTCCCCTGTCGCCATGGGAACATTATAAAGTGACGTAATTATGCAACGTGTTTTTGCATTATTAAAATGTCAGCCTGCTACCTTATTCATCTTCCCACAAGTTCTAGACTGCAGAAGTCCTACAGTTCAGTCCACATGCACATACCTTATATCAAAATGTTCAGCTCTTCCCGCTGTCACTAAAGATGTCATTATCTAAGCCTAGCATTAACAGTTTTTACAACATGCCTGGTGATTGGTTTGTTTCAAAGAGAAGTTCTCCATATACATTGTAACATTTTGACTGAGCCTACAGTTAATCTGCCCAATCCACCTGGTGACTCCACCCACTCTTCCCATTCGAACAAGTTACTCTGCCCACTCCAACCACTCCACACATTGACCTTCACCCAGTTACTCCGTCCTCATTCCAACCAGGTACTCCGTCCTCATTCCACCCAGTTACCCCATCCCCATTCCACCCAGTTACCCCGTCCCCATTCCACCCAGTTACTCCGTCCTCATTCCACCCAGTTACTCCGTCCTCATTCCACCCAGTTACCCCGTCCTCATTCCACCCAGTTACCCCGTCCTCATTCCACCCAGTTAC
>JACXGM010009883.1:0-26990 GCA_016801145.1 Umbra pygmaea | reverse complement strand
AAAGAACCCAGTGGTAGGCCAGGCCTATATTTCAAACTACACATTTTATTTAGCTGTTCATATCTAATCTTGTGGAGCCCTTAATTATGCATTTACATAGAGAGATGACACATTATTTAACGTGTTTCAGAAGATTAAAAGAAAATATCAAATGTCTGTAGTTGTGAGGTACTATTACAACGAAGTCATCCACAAAAAAGTGTTACACTTTCAGTCAGCTGAAAGCTTAGATGCAGCAGGTTTCACAAAAATGCTAATTGATTGCCTTGAAAAACATGGTTCGGACTACAGAAATAATCTTGTAGTGCAAGGATATGACGGTGCATCCGTCATGATTGGGAAGCATTCTGGTGTGTCTGCATTTGGCTGTTGCTGTGGCAGTTAACTTTATTGCTCTTCTGCAGAAGCTTTATAATTTCAAAGAATACAACATTCTTGGGCCTCTGTTTGCCTTTGCTCAGACCTTTGAGTCAGATTTAGAGGACCTCAAACATGGGGTTCATCAAACCAAGTGGCTTCTTGATAAAAGTGGCAGGGACAGACTGTCTACTGTCATTGCGTTCTTTGTGTTTTTAGAACTGTATAGAGGTCTTCCATGAAATGTTTTGATTTTGTAAGATTTCTGTTGTGACACCATTCAGCAGTGCTTCTTACGAGAGAACTTTACTCTGCACTACCTAGTACACTGACATTCTAAATTGATAAATCATATTTTAAATTATACCTGCACTGTGTACTAGCTAGTACACTGATATTCTAAAATTATAAATCCAAATTGTTTTTTTATCACATAGATTTAATTTGGTCTTATTTAGGCCTTATTTAGGCTAATTCCTTTGCTGTTAGTTAAAATAATATACACTGAACCAAATTATAAATGCAACACTTTTGTTTTTGCCCCCATTTATCATGAGCTGAACTCAAAGATCTAAGACTTTTTTTCTATGTACACAAAAGGCCTATTTCTCTCAAATATTGTTTACAAATCTGTTCAAATCTGTGTTAGTGAGCACTTCTCCTTTGCTGAGATAATCCATCCACCTCACAGGCGTGGCATATCAAGATGTTAATTAGACAGCATGATTATTGCACAGGTGTGTCTTAGGCTGGCCACAATAAAAGGCCACTCTATAATGTGCAGTTTCATCACACAGCACAATTCCACAGATGTCGCACGTTTTGAGGGAGCGTGCAATTGCGGGAATAAGCCGCCCTCAAAGGCTTTTTAGAGTATTTAACAGTACATCCAACCAAATTCTCTGAAACACCTTTGGAGATGGTTTATAATAGAGAAATGAACATTCAATTCACATGCAAAACCTCTGATGAACATTCCTGCAATTGCACGCTCCCTCAACTTGCAACATCTGTGGCATTGTGCTCTGTGATGCACTGTGTGTGTACATGGCTGAAACTGAGCTGCAGTTCTGAAGTAGAGACACTGACTTTTGTTAGTACGTTAAAGGATTCTAGTGAAGTTACCTTTTTGGACCACACCATCTGCTACTTTGAAGAACTGTGGGTTAAGGTATATATCACTTCTACCTGTAATCAGCAATCATAGGATTTATTCATTCTACTTAAATGCCAGGTTAGGTTTACATACTAATGTTCTGTCATGGTCTATGGACCCCCTGAAGTAGCCATGGACACCCCTTGGCCACCCCATGTATAAAACTCTAGTTCCGCCACTGCGTGTTGATACTACGCAATGCAAAATATAGGCTCTTAAACTTGCAGTTTTGCACATATCATGTAAGACTTGGATTTCTCCATTTCTTTGCACAAAACTCTCCAGAAAATGCCATTTAATGGTTTAATTTTCAAAAACATTTTAAAAACAAGTGCACTGGACCCACCTAGAGAGAGCCCCCCCACATAACAAATCCCAATTTAATCCCTGGGTGTGATGTGGTACTTACAATAAACAACAACTAACATCTGAAACACACAGGCATTTATACATGACTATCAACAGAGGTAGAAACATGTGCGCGTAATTAAGTGCTCCCTATTCCTGCTGGTGGGAGGTGTTAGAAGGGATCCTCAGTAATCTGGGGAGTTTGAGCAGCGAGACTGAAACGGTCCTGTTGTTACACTGTCCCGGAGTGGACGCACCCTAACCCAGTGTTTTTTTTAGCAAAAAGGTACAGAGGACAATCCATAAACACTGAACAAACAAAGCACGGGTCAGTCCAGAATATCAATCCAATAACGTAGGCGAAGGCACATAGGGTAATCCAAGGCAGAATACTTAACAAACAATGCAGGAGTCAGGCCAGAATATCAAGACAAGAATATAGGCTAAGGTACAGAGGATAATCCAAGGCAGAATACTTAACAAAGAATGCAAAGGTCGGACCGGAACAACAAGACATGAATACAATGCTCAGTATAACGAAATCAATACTCACAATACCTCGCAAAGAGGCAAGAGTGTGTGTGTGTGTGCTTATATACAGCCTGAGTGAGAGCAGGTGTACTGAATCTGGTTGATTGAGTCCGGGTTATGGGAAATGTAGTTCTGAGCCGTCAAGACTAGGGAAGCTGTAGTTCTCAGTGAAAGGAAGATGGAGAATGTTACAATAAGCACTGTGCAGCATGGGCAGAACCCTATTTTTAAAATGGGACTGTATTTTGCAGTGGCATATAGGAAAAATTTTTGTTCATATTTTTTTTTAGCTTGTAGCCCAAAAAAAATTGGCCATGAAATTTTACGGGTTCTCGCAGACAGCCACAAATATACTACAACAGCAAAATAGAATTCCTGAAATTCAGTTGTGGCTTTTCATTTTGGTGTTCTACACCTAGATTTTCATTAAAAAAAGTCAGGGGGAGCCCCTGAACGTTGCACCCAATTAGGGTAGAGTCAACGAAGCAAGGCCGGCCTGATGCATAAGAGAACTAAGCGGCTGCTTGGCCACCGGGGCCAAAAGGATTCACTCTGCAAAAGAATCGACAGCTGGGTAACATGTGGTTGGATGAACCATGTGCGTGCCCCTCATCATCCCACTGATCGGTCCAAGGAGTTGCAAAGCTGCCAACAAGGCAGGGTTAGTGGGGATTGAAAAGGGAGAAAAATTGGGATTAAAAACAATAATAAAGAAAAATGAACTGGCTAAGGCTGGTTGTGGATCAACTGAGTCTGTGCTTGGCTGATGCAACTCCTCTACTGACAAACTCTACTATGGTTTGGCTAAATGGTTATTATTTACTGAGAGATGTGCAGCCATATTGCCCTAGTATGCCAAGCTAATCAACATATAAATCAATAGTCAATTTCAATCCATTGCTTTCTATCTTGCATAAGTATAGAGTTGTAACTAAACCTTGAATGAGAGACTAGATAATCATTGTCTTTTTTTAATGTGCCATCATGCCCATATATTGTCAGTACTGGTCCCTACAGAGATTGCTGCTGGAAAACTCTAATTTTATTTCATGCACATTTTATGTTTTTCTTTTCCGAGCGGCAGTTTATAAACACTGTTGCCCGCAGTGTTGGGTAAAGCTACTTTTCAGTTAAATTCCAGTTACATTCCTGTTACATGTTGAGTTCACAAGTTTTGGGAAGTCCCTAATTAAGACAAAATGATCAGGTAAATGAAATTCATATCTTAAAAGTAACCTATGAAACAAATAGAAAGAGTAAAGAAAATATCAGTCACGGTCACCAGTAAGATATAGGGCCCTATCTTACACCCGGCGCAATTGACTTTTTACACAAACCCATGTATCATTCCTATCTTGCACCTGACGCATATGGGACTTTTCCCTCCACAGACGCGCGTCGGTAAATTATGGAATGAACTTGCGTTCGTTGGGCGGTTCAGCGAAAAGAAGAGGCGTGTTCCGGCGCAAACATTGCCTGGTGCTATCTTGCAGTTCCCGAAAACAATTAGTTAATGTTGCTACGTCCGACAAACAAATGGTCAAACACCCGACCAGTGGAACAGATTGCCATAACGGAAAAGGTATACCGTGCGTGTCAGTTTCCTTTTTTTCAAGATCGAGGCAAAAGGGGTTACAGTATGCCCTGGAGGTATATATTCAAAATATAAAAATATGCAATGAAGGAGAAACGACCAGGAAAAACCTGGTTTAAAGTCAGTAGCGTATTATTCAGATGCTATTTTAAGGGCGCATGCTTGGCCATTATGTAGCGTGTTCACAACGCGCATACACTTTACTCCTCTCATCTACACAAATGCAGAAGTTCCCATTACTGCAATACATAATTAGAAGGAAAAATATTACCACACAATGCATGTGCCGTTGGCACTTAAATGCCCAGAAATGAAAAACTGGAGAGGAAAGCTTATTTGACAGAAGAGTATATCACGGTCTAATGTAAGACTACATTGCAAAAATATTACCATGCATTCATAACCTCGTGATTCAATGAGAGTGAGTCCAAAACATCGGAAATTAGGCTATGTCTTGTGACATTTCTATATTTACATTTTGTAAAAAGGAAAATCAATAGCAAATCGCCATTATAATAGCAATTCGCTATGGAACAAGGGCGCCTGCTCTTAAAGGGAATGTGATATGACGCTCTGATTGGTTTATTGGACATTACGCCCAAACCACACCTATGACTAATGAAGCTACTTTAGACCTACCCATATAAGATTTGCGTCCGGCGCAAGAATCATTTATCCCGCCGGTAAAATAGTAACAGCGCCCGAACCCTCCCACAATGTCACTTGCATTTCGCGTTTGATACTTGCGTTTCACATCGTTAAAATAGGGCCCATAAACTCCATTTACCTGATCATTTTGTCTTAATTAGGGACTTCCCAAAACTTGTGAACTCAACAAGTAAATGGAATGTAACTATACAAGCTACTTTACCCAACACTGGTTGCCCGTTGGCGTTTTTCAAATGAAATACATTGTTATAGTTCACTCTCACTTTTGTTAGGCACAAAATCACAGAACACAGCCCTGGAAGTGGCTGGCAAGCAAGCAAGTTACACAGACAGACTAAGAGATGGACTGCCCAGCTAATCAGAATCAGAAAGAGATTTATTGCCAAGTAAGTTTTAATGTGTACAGGTTTCCTGTTGGATTGTCTTTCTTTGGCACAGTGGAAATCAATGTCATGTTAAAACTGGGTTCATTCCTTGCTTTAGCTTCCTTACTGACAAAATCTAGAAAAAATGAAAATGGTGGGAAACTAACTTTGTGTTCCTGCTTGTACTTTGAGCCTGTCGACATCCATTTTTCTTGCAAGTGGAAAGGGAGCTTCTCAACTATGGGCCCTACGCCTCTGGCTGTATCAAGGCATGTCAAGCCGGGAAAATTTCTGTTTGGTTTTGGTACTTGTAGTACCAATAACAGGTCGGCCATTTCACAGAGCTTTAAGCCGTCTCTACTTGTTGTTTTAGGGAAGCTTTCTGTTTTGGAAAACAATGCTCCTTCTATCGCTTCTGGAGATGCATAGATTTCTTCTAGTCTGTCCCAGACTATGTCAAGACCAATGGTCGGACTTTGAATATTGACTGACTTTATTTGTTGTGCATGCTCACTTGATTCTTTATTGAGCCATTTTATCAGCAGATTCAACTCTTCTGCTACAGTTAAGTATAGACCCGTTACGGTTTTTACGAAGGTAGACTTCCAAGCTAAATAGTATTCTGGGAGGTCACTGAACTTTGTAAGTCCTGAAGACACAAGCTGAATTCTAGCAAGGAATTTAGCTAGATCTACTATGGCGTTAGGGTCAGGTGATGTGCTTAGTCTGTATGGTGGTCGGCTACCCACTGGCCCAGAATCATTTAAATGCGTGGTATCATGCTGAGGAGATACAGCGACATTGGGAAATTTTGGTTTCGCTGTATGAACATACTGAGGATTGTAGCCTGGTTGAGGCGTATAGCGGTCGTGACTATTTTGGCCCATTCCCTACTTTACTGCTTGGGTGTTGGTGCCAATAATAGAATGGTCTAGAACATAAGTACTTGTTTTTGTCTTGAACTTTGATGTGGAAGTAAACTCTCTAATTCTCTTTTTATTCTTCTTGTTCTTCTAACTCTACCTTTCCTTGCTCTAACGTTTTTTAACACAAATTCAAAGGATGACGATGAGGATTTGACTGGAAGTGCCGAAACAGACTCTAGTTCCATGTCTCTTATTTGTTTACTTTCATCCATTATGTCTCAATAATGTTTTTGCCAATACTGGGTGTCTGGCATACCAGATTGTTGTCGTTTGGCAAAAAGGTTCCAGCTTGTTCTTCCAACAGAGAATGCCATCTTTTTACTGTACTGTTTTTGCTAAGTGCACATGTTAAGCTTAGGCATAGAGACCGCTAACTCTTTCACACAAGGAGTCCAGAGACGAGTTGCAGCTTCATCTGGTTGTTTATGTATAAAAGTGTAAAATTGAAATACAGAAAAAATGCATGTAAATACATTTTACATGACAACATTTATACTCTATATAAATAATCTATATACTTAACACCTGTTTGTGCTGATAAGTAATAATCTCTAATAACACTTGTAACTAAATTACTCCTTGCATAAACGTAAAACAATGTGTCAATAACAAACAAGAACTTAAACTAAATGCATCTACTTACAGATGATGCCTGCTTGAGGGCATAGAACATAGCATGGTCAGTACGCAACATGACGATCTAACATGTGAGCTGTTTCTCAATGTCAAGGATCCTTCCTGATCCTTCCAAGTCAGGTCCTTCAGAGGCTAGGCAAGGCTCTTTCTTAGCATTTGGAGAACACGTAAATGGAACGTAATGGAACAGGCTAGCAAGTGCACGTCATTGCGTCATTACGTCAGTGAAACGGTCTGCATTCGGCGCTGCAATTGAACAGTTTGTACTGGCATTTAATCGTTAAACTTTACTTACATATACTACCGTTTTAACAAATTTACGATAACGTTGAACACTAAAGATACTTACATTTGAAAGCATATTGCTCCGTCTCCACTAACGTCCGCCATTTTATATTTTTATTTAGCCGGGAAAGCCTCGCGCATAGGATTGTGGGTGATATGAGAGTGCGAATCTACACATATGCATCCTTTACTGTCTATGGGAAATTCTCAGAGCGAAGGACTCAGTCCTTGGTTGAAATTCTGAGGATCCTTGACATTGGAACAGTACTTCGACAGACTTTGATGACGTAGCATCCTTGAAATTCCGACTTCGAAGGATCCTTCCTTGACATTGGGAAACAGCTGTGTTCTCTAGAGTAACTGTCCTTTCCTCAATTAGGTCCCTACAACCTATTTTACCTTAATTAAAGTTCCTACTCTGAATTCCAACTATACAACATTTAACCACTAGGTGTCCTCAACAGTTTCGTTACAGCAGAGCCGTTTATATAGAGTTTGGCCAACTCAAATCATGGATGCCATATTGGAGACCATTGTCAGATGACTCTACAGCAGGGGTGAACATCAATGTGACCCTCAAGATAAAATAATTGCCCACCCCTGCTCTACAGTGTAACTCTATGGGGCGAATATGCTATCTTAAAATAAATTGCTTATTTTCACTAAAAACAGGCACATTCATGTTATTATCAACGTTTGTCAATATGTAAAAGGCCCTTACGGAAATATTCCATTTACCTTATATATCTAATAAGTCTCTGAGCAGTGTTTACCTACCGAGGACAGGTTAAACTTACTCGATGGCGAAAATTATAACTGTAACTAGTGCGGAAATGTAACGTACTGCATTGTTAGGCTATTATTAACAGACATCGATAAACCCTTCCCATATTGTAGCCTATAAAAACACATTCATTTCACATACAGCTCCCTCACTTTTCACCTTTCTGGTTCACGGGGGAACTTGTGAATTATTTTGCTGCTTCCCAGTCTTTCATTGCAGCCAAACGTGCAACTTATTTGATTTATGTCACTTTTTAAATAATTTATTAAATTTTTCCACTATTCCCTGGACTAGTCAATGGGTATAAGCTGAATGTTGGGCTCAAACACGGAGTCCACAAAACACGTGACCACCTCGTAACAAATCGCATAACGGGATAGCTCATAATGATTCCCTGGTTGGCCATACTCTCTATATATATGGATCTGCGTAACAGTGACTGTGATTTGAAAGCCAGATAATTTAACATTGCAGCAGATTAGTAAAGAAAATAGTTCACTTTGGTATAAAAGCATGACATTTGGCACTGTTACTCTCTAAGGGCCACTATTTTGGAAAAAGGTATTGGCCACTCAAAAATTCTATATGGTGGCCATTTATCAAGATGGCCATCATTGCTATTTAATGCTTATTATATCAATTATTCAGACAGTGATCAAAGCATAAAATTTGATACAAATACTCTCTAAAGGACATGTTAAAGGAAAAAGATGCTTGTCCCTCAAAAATTCAAGATGGCCGCCATTTTTAAAGATGGCCACCGTTCCTGTCGAATAATAATTATGTCAATTGATCCAATGGTGATGCAATCATAAAATTAGGCAGAAATAATCTGCAAGGAACACTCTTTTGGAAAAAGGTATGTAAAATTTAGGATGGCGTCCATTTTCAAGATGGCCACGATTTCTGTCAAATAGTCATAATGCCTGTCCTTTGACCTGTCTGGCTTAGTTAAACTTGCCAGGGATATAGAATCCCCGCCGGTATAGGTCTCAGGTTCATTGGAGTACAGAAGCCTCTACACCACGGCAAGGTGCAGTCCACAGAGAGGAAGGGCTACTGTTAGAAAAAGTGGCCAGTAAAATTTCAGGATGGAAACCATTTTTCAAGATGGCTGCCATTCCTGTCCTATGTTCATTGCCACTGTTTCCAAATAGTGATACAGAAAATATGCCACAAATACTCTGTTAAAGGACAACTCCAGTGCAAAATGAACCTACGAGTTTAATAACACGTTGGTAACGAGTTGATCGTTTTCTGGGATATGTTTTCGTGCTAATCGAATGTGCCCAGTTTTAGTGCAAACTGATAATTACCTCATAACGCTACTTGTAAGGGCATGGATAAAGTAAAAATAAATCGCTATTATAGACCGCTAACAAGACTCAAAATAGCACCACACTTCCACGGTAGCATAATGAGGGTCCCTACTTGCAAACCAAAACATTGAGAACTTTGTAAGTGTACAGACAGTTAACTAGAAATATAGTTCAAAAGACTGTACCATTCGTGTATACAGCCAGGCGCCATCTTCAGAAAAAAGACTTGATCCGTCGAACGCGTCGAAGGCGCATGCGTAACCATAATGTAGCGTGTGCACAACGCGCATACACTTTGCTCCTCTTATCTACACAAATGCAGCAGTTCTTTATTATTGCAATACGTAATTAGAAGGAAAATATTACCACACGAGGGAAGACATTGTGGTGTCCGAAAATGTGAAAAAATAGGTATACATCTAGTGTACACATTTACTTAAATTATTCAGAATGAATTATTTGCACTGATGTACATCAGCCTCAAGGGAACTCATTCAATCAACATACAAGTCATTTGCAATGCTAATAGTAAAATCACCCATGTCTTTGGGAATTCCAACTATTTTATGGCAACTTTGCCATGAGGAATCCCCCCTTGGATGGGTGGCTGTGAAGGGGACAACGGCTATCTGTTAAAGACATGGTTAATGATGACACATTTTATGATGCCAGCAAGTGCGCAAAATGCTGTTTAATCGAAAACACACACAAACACGCAGTGTAGCCTAATTGAATGAACATCAGGTGTTTGGATAGAACAGGTACACTACAAGTCGCAGCATTCTTTGTGGCTTGTTGTGTTTTACGCAACATTTCCATGAATCATGGATGTGTTGATGACATTAATTAGGAAATATTAGAGGACTTCAGGAGATGTGATGTCGAAATGCATGTGCCATTGCAACTTAACCTAAATGCCCAATAAATACAGAACGGGAGAGTAAAGCTTATTTGACAGAAGAGTAATCTCGGTCTAATGTTAGACTACATTGCAAAAATATTACCATGCATTCATAACCTCGTGATTTAGTGAGAGTGAGTCCAAAACATCGGAAAGTAGGCTACGTCTTGTGACATTTCTTTATTTACATTTTGTAAAAAGAAAAATCAATAGCAATCCGCCATTATAATAGCAAGCCGCCATGGAACAAGGGCGCCTGCTCTTAAAGGGAATGTGAGATGACGTTCTGATTGGTTTATTGCACGTTACACCCAAACCACACCTATGACTAATGAAGCTACTTTAGACCTACCCATTTTAGATTTGCGTCGGGCGCAGGAGTCAGTTATCCCGCTGTTAAAATAGCAACAGCGCCCGGGACCCTTCCACAATGTCACTTGCGTTTTGCGTTTGATACTTGTGTTTCAGATTGTTAAAATAGGGCCCCATATGTGTAATGACCATCTGGACCTGTTCGGCGCTCCTCTTCCCCGGAGTTCTAGGGGAGTTTATTCAGGAGGGGACTGGTTTCGATTATGGACTTGCATTTCAGTTATTTGTGCATTTTACGCACGCCATATTTAGCAGGGCAGGTCTTGAGTCAGGAGAGGTGTTTAGCGTGTGTTATCATGTTTATATATGTTTAGCCTATAGTTCCAGGCACCTGATCTGTTACTTTAGAGCACTAGCCATTTCTATGCTTGTTAAGCACGCATGTGCTTTTCATTTGTCGCCCATCTACTGGGTATTTAAACCTGACCTGTATTTTCAATCCTTGTCGGATATTGTCTTATGTAGACGTGTTTTCTGTTCGTTACCTGCTGGATTCTATTGTATGCCCTCGTCCTTTGGAATTAAATCATTTTGTTGGGTACTGTACCTGCTTCCTATTCATTAACGCTACAGAATATCCGACCTGATCATGGAAGCAGCAGGCCAGGCTTGTTTCAAGGAGGCCTTGAGCAAACGTGATCGGGTGTTTCAGCAACATCACAACCAGCTGGGCAATTTAGACACGGTCATGGATGAGGTACTTCAACACCTCTGACGCCTAGACGCATCCTCTACATCTCAAGCCACCCATCCATCTGTCACCCCGTATTCCACCTCCTCTGGGTCCACATCTGGTGGTTTGGATCTCGCTCTCCCAGAGCGTTATGACGTAACCCGGATCACTGTCGAGGGTTTCTACTACAATTTGATCTGTATTTTACGCATCACGGGAGTGCTCAGTGTTCTGACCAAGCCAGAATCGCCACTGTGATCTCTGTGCTGACTGGGAGGGTCTTGTATTGGGCCACCACGATGTGGGAGGCTGAAGGACCTGAGTCGGAGGATTACACAGCATTTAAAGAGCTGTTTAAAGCCGTTTTCGAGCACCCATCTACCCGGAGAGAACAGGGAAATCGCCTACTACACATCCACCAGGGTAACAGAATGATGGCAGAATACGCTCTTGAATTCAGAACCCTGGCCTCTGCTAGTGGGTGGAACCAAGCTGCGCTCCTGTCATTCTTTCGGGAGGGGCTCCGAGAGGAGGTGAAGTTAGAACTGGCCTGTCGTGATGATCAAGCCAACCTGGATCAACTCATCACGATGGCGAATCGTTTGGACAGGTTGTTGCGCGCCAGAAAGAGACCGGCTGTCCGTTCCCCTGCGCCTCTGACAAGCCGATGGAGATGGACATTACGTGTCTTGCCACAGGAGAGAGAAGCCGTCGTCTTCGCTTGGGATTATGTCTCTATTGCGGAGAGGAGGGGCATCTTCTTGCCCTCTGCCAACACCCGTGGGTCCACACATAGATCAGGAGGAACGTCCCCTTCAGACCACAAGGTAGGCCTCTCGTTAAATGGATTAGTCCTGTCTGGCAATGTACTAACACTGACTGTCCAAGTAGGGAATTGTTCCCCCGCTAGTCCTACCTCGGCTCTCATTGATTCGGGAGCTGCGGGTCATTTTATTGACGAGGGTGTGGTATAGCGCATGTCCATTCTGGTAGAGGAGCTCCTCGTGCCTATTCCTGTTCTTGCTGTGGACAGTCGTCCTATAGGTTGTGGCTCCATCACTAAGCAAACCTCACCTATTTCCATATCGATGGGGAATCAACACAAAGAAAAGGTCAGTTTCTATGCTATTTCATCTCCTGCTCATCCTATCATCTTGTGTATGCCTTGGCTTATTAAACATAACCCCATCATCGACTGGCGGGAGAGGCGAATACTCAGTTGGTCCACTGAGTGCCAGGAGAGATGTAGTCCGAGGTTCGTTCATACTACCACAATAGAGACCCCCGAGTCACAAATTGATTTGTCCTCAGTTGTTCCCTCAGAATACCAGGACCTCAGGGAGGCGTTTTCCACAGCTCGGGCTGCTCAGCTGCCTATGCATCGTTCCTGGGATTGTGCTGTCGAACTTCTCCCAGGGGCTACCTTACCACGCAGTCATGTCTACCCTCTGTCTAGGGCCGAGACAGAGGCCATGGAGATATATGTTCAGGAATCCCTGGCGCAGGTACACATTCAACCTTCCACGTCCCCTGTCTCCTCAAGCTTTTTCTTTGTCAAGAAAAAGGATGTGGGCTTACGTCCCTGCATTGATTACAGAGCCCTGAATAAAATCACGGTTAAATACCGATACCCTCTGCCATTGATCCATGCTGCCGTAGAGAGGATGCACTGTGCCAGGTATTTTACCAAATTGGACCTCCGTACTGCCTACAACCTGGTACGTATCAGACGTGGGGATGAATGGAAAACAGCATTTAATACAACATCAGGGCATTACGAATATCTTTTTTTGCCCTACGGCCTTGCCAAAGCTCCTTCCGTTTTTCAGGCATTCATCAATGAGATATTTCGAGATTTACTGTGCCAGTCTGTGTTGGTGTATATTGACGAGATACTCATCTTCTCTCCCACCTATGTTTCTCATGTGCAGCATGTCAGAGAGGTGTTAGCGGGGTTTTTGTGCGAAGGCAGAAATATGCCAATTTCATCAACCCTCCATCTCCTTCCTGGGTTACGCCATCACTGCCAATGTATTGGAGATGGAGATAGACAAGACTAACGCAGTACAGTCCTGGCCAGTCCCTACTACAGTGAAGGAGGTCCAAAGGTTCCTTGGGTTCGCTAATTACTACCGGTGCTTCATCAGGTTGTTCAGCACAGTAGCGGCTCCCATCTTAGCCCTGCTCAAAGGAGGACCCCGACGCCTGGTTTGGACTCCAGACGCAGAGAGAGCATTCCAAAACCTGAAGGATCGCTTCACTACAGCCCCCATCCTCCGCCATCCTGACCCGGACCTACTTTTTGTCGTTGAGGTGGATGCCTCAGAAATCGAGATTGGAGCTGTTCTCTCTCAGCGACCAGGTACACCACCGAAATGATATCCATGTGCCTTTTATTCTAAGAAACTCACCTCCGCAGAATGCAATCATGATGTGGGGGATCGGGAGCTCTTGGCAGTGGTGGAGACTCTTAAGAGATGGCGGCACTGGCTGGAGGGCGCTGCGCATCCATTCCTTGTATGGACCGACCATAGAAACCTAGAGTACTTGAGGAAGACGAGAAGGCTTTATATAGTTCTCCATCCTGCCAAGAGATAAGGTACTGTGATTGTATACTTTTCGTTAGTGTTCAAATTTATTCTGGATGTATCTGTCTATCGTTTAGTTGTCCAGCGTCTGTGTCACTGTAAAGAACACAAGGTTTAGTTTAGGTACGTTGTCGTGATATTGTCGTGTAACAGAACATCCTGTATGCTATCCTGTGCCATACTCGGCGCCACTCCAATAAATACGTAGATGTATATTACTCCACATCACCTGTCTCAGATCTCTCTCCCTCAACCCATCCTACACATCGTGACACCCTCTTTGTTCTGCAACAGTTGCGCAATAGACTGGGCAGTCTGTGAAGTGCCAAATTTCAGCTGTGATTTGAAGTCAGCTCTATGTTCTACCAACCACAAACAAATTGCAGGAAAGATGGGGGGATGCCTCTGATACATCCCTCGAGGAAAGTTCCATAAAATCTGGACTAATGATCCAGAATATGTCTTCTCAGGATTTTTGCAGCCTTGGTTATGATAAGTGCCTCTGAGTCTTCAGATGCTTGAGAGAGAGCCAAGCAAACATCTTTCTGGAAAGACAGGAGCACATCTCTGCCCTGTTTGTGAGCCGTGATTTCAGGGATCTCACCCAACAGCTTTTCCTTTAGTCTAGTAGGGGAATGTACATCCAGTTGATCTAGATGCTGCTGGTACAGGTTGCACATATCTGTGAGACGGAAGGCGGAAGGACCTTGAGAATTGAGCCTGGTTTCAACATTATAGGTGACCAGTTCAGAAAGAGCCATAGGAAAGATGGCTGGTTGAACTGTTTCAATCTGTGACTTTTTCTCAAGCCTTCTGAGGTGGAGTTTCTCTCTGTTGTAAAGATAAATGAGACACAAATGATGGTATTTAAGCACCTGTGTAATGGAATCAGCACCACTTAGTTTGATTAAGGCCGAGGAGGGGTTATCATTTTACCACCTCAATCATAGACATAGTACACATTCAGGTATGCGATACAACTAGGTTCGTGTCACCTACACCTAGCCCAATCATTCATCCAGTGCCATTTAAGTCCTGTAGGATCTGTACACCTTCCAGGTAAGCATACATGAACAAGTCATGTATTGCCCTGCTTACCCTTGGCTCGACTCTCCCGCGCAGGCAAAACCTGTCAATTAGGGTGTGGCTATCTAACTACATCCATTACTAGCTAATTGATGAGGGGCTGTTAGACAGCATTTGGGACACTAAACTTAGCTATACTATTACTACTAGTCAAGAACTATAGTGTAAGTAAAACTAGATCAGCTGACACTGAACCCCATGCTAAATTTCACAGCAAAGTCACAAGTGTGCCCTGGTCGTGTAATGACAGTCACTCTACAAAACCTCCCTTATCACATTAAGTTGAGCTCTGACAGAAACGGTGGCCATCTTGAAAATGGTCGCCATCATGAATTTTTGAGTGGCACACTTTTTCCATGAGAATGTTCCTTGAAGAATAGTTGTACCAAATTTGATGATAGCATCACCATTTGAAAAACTGATGTAGGATTCAAGAGAAATGGCGGCCATCTTGAAAAAATGTTGAATTTTTGGGTGGCCAATGCCTTTATCCCAGAAAGTGACCATTAGAGAGTATCTGTGCCAAATGTTGTGCTTGTATACCAATTTGAACGATTCTCTTGAAATATGCCATTAATCTGCTGCAGTATAAGGGCTTAAGTTAAAATGGATATATTCCTTCTTTTCCCTCAAGTAAAACTAAAGCTGCAGAGCCAGTTAGGGATCAGTTAAGAATTCCACTGCTGTGTTCAAATAAGGATGAGCATCGATTATGTCGATCTGACAAAGTAGGTTCCATCATGTGTTGAGGTGAATACCAAGGCTTTTGGGCTAACCCTCAGATTTGTCTGTCCAGATCTTGTTTATATTATGAGGCATAAGAAGCACACTCATTACAGAGTTTTAGGTGAGCCACTACTCTGAAATAATATTCCATTTTAGCAACAAATTTGCTAATGAGGTAGCAGAAGGTGAACATTGTGGCACTTTCGTTGTGACAGATAGTGTGATTCCTCTTAGCTTATAAAACCTCCACCTGCCATTCTAAATCAATCTAATTCAGATTAAAGTTGTTCACACATGTTGTTGAATGCCTTTGGACACAGGAACTAACAGTGATATCTTATCATGCTTCCATCTTTATTAGGGTTTCAGGAATGAAATCATTGTGGATGTAATTGCTATGAGGTCTGGCTGTACATCATGCAGTTCTTTTCTTACTGATTCCTACTTTAGTGACTCTCTGGCTTACTCAAATATGCATGACTCAATTACATTTTAATTAGGCTGTTGCGAATATAACTCAATATAGCCTGGTTAAAGCGTAGCAAGATTAAGCTACAGGTCGTATTTGCTTTTAAGGTGGCACCTCGCTTTGGACTAATTGCAACGTGTGGTTGTAAATGCACAATGGTGCACTCAGAATATCCTACTGCTAAGTAGCAGCAACAATTCTAACCTTTTAATTTTTCTGGTTCTATTTTAAAGAATGTTATTTTTAAAGAATGTTCTGCTTCTATTTTTGTCAGAAAAAAGGAAGCGACTCACTACCAATTAAAATCGGGATGCTTTATAGATCTATTTTCACATCATGACGTTCTGAACGTCAAATGCCTTGCAGAAATATCTATCTATTTTTAACCCCCTATCTGTAAGTGACTGTAGAAACACACCAGACCTCATTGAGGTTTACCTCTGATATGTTTACCTACCTGTCAACTCTGGCATGCACCCCAGTGTTTGGATGCCCTGCATTACTCCATGTTAACGACCACATCAAAAGCAAAATAACAAGTGGTACAAAATGGCAGACGCAATTAATCCTCCTTGGGAACTGTGCTCAGCCAACACATCAGTAGGTACCTGAATGCCAAATGAGGACCTTTTGCACGGGGAGTCTGAACCTGTTCTCATATTCAGACAAGACTTACAAGGCCCCTGAGCAGTGAGAAAAAATCCAAGGTCAAGAAGTTATATTTTCTGTGTGTGTTTGCTTGCATTCATGTAAGTGTGCATGTGTGTTTGTTCCATAAAAAATGATCAAAGCATATGTAATGATCCCTGTGAAAATAAAATATTTACTTGACTTTGTTCAAACCACCAGCCCCCATAGTGTTCTGTGAATACAAAGCCAATACCGGAAACAGAGGGTCAGACACATTGGACCAATCAGACTCTAGTTTAGGCATCCATTACAACAGAGGTTGAAAGAATGATGTAGTTCAAGTTATCAGAAGTTATAAAATGTTGAACAGCTCTGAGAGCCTGCTTGCTGTTCACTCACCTGCTGTGCTGGGGTTTCAGAATGCTTAACAAGACTACCGGTAGACCATGGCCTTCAATGGCTTTATCAGCTTATTAACTGTGGCTCCACACTTCAAGGGAAATTTTACCAAGCTATACTATTTAAATCATTCTGAAAGACTAAGATGTGTTTCAAATGCACCTTACCATTTTTTAAAGTTTCCAGGGCTGAGAAAACGTCTGAAAACGTATTAAAGTCATGATTTGTTGCAATCAGTGTTGCCATTATTCACAATAATTTCAGAAAAACAGCTAACAGAAAGTTTATTTTGTACTCCTTGTTTTAACTGAGCCATTCAAATTATCTCTATTATGTTCCTATCTGGAGATACATTGGAAGATGTCTAGGTTGAGTGATTCACTCTGATCTTGTAAAACCTACATGAAAACAGACACCCTTGTCCAATTGTTTTCTTGCCTTTACATTAGAGGTTGAAGTGGGGGTGAGAGCTGGACAACAACACATTTTCATTAATCAATACAGTAGTTTCTTTACTCAAATTTAATAATCTAGCTAACTAGTTTCAATGCATCTCATTAGGAGCAAATCTGGAGAAATGTTTTGATAAGAGTAATGGCATTCATAATCCAGAAGACAATATGAGCCAGCAGCATAGTGTCCTATATTCCGCTGCTGGTTTGCTTCTAAAGCTAAGCAGGGTCGGGCCTGGTTGGACCCTGGCTGGGAGACCAATGCTTCTGGAAGTGGTGTTGGTGGGTCAGTAGAGGGCACTCCTCCCTCTGGTCTAAAGATCATTTCCAATGCCCCAGGGCAGGGATGGGGACATTTGCGCTAATTAGGGTGCCGTTGTTTGGATGGGATGTTAAACGGTTGTCCTGACGCTGTGTCACTAAAGATCTCATGGCACTTATCATACGAGTAGGGGTCCTGGACAAATTTCCAATCTAAGCTTCAAACAGTCATATGGCAAACTAATCATCCCTAGCTTTCAATTGGCTCATTCATCCCAACTCCTCCCTCCTACTACTCCCCAGGCCGTTGCTGTAAATGAGAATAGGTTTTGGTTTATTAGATTTTATTGACCTACTTGACTTAAAAATGTCCACTTAATTTTGCACCTGACCTAATTCGTTTTTTAAATATCTACTGTACATATAATTTCCTCAGAACAAACATATGGAATAGGTAAATACAAATCTGTTATGTAACATAATAAATATAGTTGTGGCCAAAAGTTATTGGAATGAAACAAGTATTGTTCTCCACAAAGTCTGCTGCTTTGCCAAAAGAGTCAGTATTGGCATTGTTAAATGTTCTTTTTCAAGACCTCTGCAATCCGCCCTGGCATGCTGTCAATTAACTTCTGGGCCACAACCTGACTGATGGCAGCTCATTCTTGCATGATAAATGCTTAGAGTTTTTCAGAATTTTGGGATTTTTGTTTGTCCACCCGCCTCTTGAGGATCAACCACAAGTTCTTAATAGGATTAAGGTCTGGATAATTTCAATGTTTTGTTCTCTGAGCCATTTATCAATTTAGCTTTTTGGCAAGGTGTTACATCATGCTGGAAAAGGCATTGGTCGTCACCAAACTTTTCTTGGATGGTTGGGAGAAGTTGCTTTTGGAGGATGCGTTGGTACCATTCTTTATTCATGGCTGTGTTCTTAGGCAAATTTGTGAATGAGCCCACTCCATTGGCTTATAAGCAACTCCACACATGAATGGTCTCAGGATGCTTAACTGTTGGCATGACACAGGACTGATGGTAGCACTTACCTTGTCTTCTCCAGACAAGCGGTTTTCCAGATGGCCCAAACTATCGGAAAGGGGTTTCATCAGAGAAAATGACTTTACACCAGTCCTCAGCAGTCCAATCCCTGTAACTTTGGCAGAAAATCAGTCTGTCACTGATATATTTCCTAGAGAGAAGTGGCCTCTTTGCTACCCCTCTTGACACCAGGGGCCTCGTTTATGAATCTTTGCAGTGGATTTGCTTCAGAAGTGGCATACAGACGGAATATAGGATGTGCGTACGCAGAGAAATATTCAGATTTATAAAACCATGCGCACGCACGTCCTACGCAGTTTTCCCTTAATAAATCACAATCAACTCTAATACGTGGCACAGCTTTTGCGGCTACATGTCACACCCATATTTGTCCATAAATATTCAGTGAAACACCCCAAAATTAATTTTCATTGATTGAGAAATCATGGCAAACACAGAGGAAAACCAAAAAAAGCTACTTCACATATAGACATTTATACTATGAAAACAATATTCCCCAATGGACAATAAAGACTATCTATGTATCTATTATCTCTCATCATCTATTTATCTGCTCCGCCAGACCGAGACATCGACAAGATTATCAGTTTTAAACATGATTCTGTTCTGTTTACCGTATTATTTATGAGGATGAAATACCTAACATGCCAATATAATTACAGAATATATTTTGAGTGTTTGTAACGTCCAGCCCTGGATGGGCTGTAAAAGGGACTGTTTTGTTTTGAGTTGCTCTCCAGTGTGTGTCCTGTCTCTGGTTTGTTCCCTCAGGTGTTGTGTTTTGGTTCCCCCATGTGTTTGTTTCAATCATTGCTTTATGTTATGGGACTGTTTTAGTTACGTCATCATTAGTATTGATCCCAGGTGTTTTATGTTAGTCTTCATTTGGTGTAGTATTTAACCCTTGTGTTCCTCCCTGTCTCTTGTTGGTCAAAGTTGATGTTACATGTTCCTGTTCCGTGTTTCCTGTGGATGTAATGATTAAGCTTCCCAAGTAGTAAAAGAACAATAATGTTTTTTACATAAAAAAACAAGGCAGGAACAGCTCAGGCGAAGGTACCAAGGATAATCCCAAACACAATACAGAATAAACAATTCAAGGGTCAGGCCAAACTAACAATCCAAGAATACAGGCTAAGGTACAGAGGATAATCCAAAACGCAAAACTGAATAGACAATGCACAGGTCAGGCCAGAATAACAATCCAAGAAGAAATGCTTAGTAGAAAGACAAAAATGTACTTACAATACCTCGCAAAGAGGCAATGGAGTGTGTGTGTCTTAAATGCTGACTGAGTGAGAGCAGGTGAATGGAATTTGGTTGATTGAGTCCAGGTTATGGGAAATGTAGTTCTGATCAGTCCAGGAAGGGGAAGATGTAGTTCTCTGTGAAAGGGAACAGGGAATGTTACAGAGTCCGGGTTATGGGAAATGTAGTTCTGATCAGTCCAGGAAGGGGAAGATGTAGTTCACAGGGATGAGGAACCAGGAAATGTTACAGAACCCCCCCTCAAGGCGCAGCTCCTGAGGCGCCAAACAGCTGACATGCCACAGGACAGCAGGTGGCAGAAGACCCAGGCAGGAGACCGTAGCGGCAGAAACCAGGCCAGTGGAGGCACACCAGGGCAAAGCAGACGAGCAGAACAGGCAGGTGGATGGAGCCCTGGCAGGCCGGAGGGCGGAGGCAGCAGTAGTAGACCGGAGGGACAAAGCAGCAACGGCGGGCCGGAGGGCGGAGGCTGCAGCAGCAGACCGGAGGAACGAAGCAGCAATGGCGGGCCGGAGGGCGGAGGCTGTAGCAGCAGACCGGAAGGGACGAAGAATCACTGGCGTTCCGGAGGATGGAGGCAGCAACGACGGGCCGGACGGCAGATTCCGGGAAGGCAGAGGCCCGGGCGAGCCAGGCAGAAGTGAAGGACAAGGCGGAGGCCAGGCAGGCGGCACCAGAGGCAGAGTCCGGGCCGACAAAGGCGGAATCAACGGCCCCACGGGAGGCGGCCAGGCCGGAGGGGGCTTGGAGGGCCAAGGCAAAGGCGGACCAGGCACCGGAACCACAGCAGACACAGAAACCTGGAAGAACATAGCACAAACAGACACAGACAAACAGACAGACACAGAGAGGGGCACAGAGACCGGGGCAGGCGTAAGCCCGGGGACAAGCACCGGAGCGGGGACTAGGGCAGACACTGGCACGGGGACAGGGGCAGACACTGGCACGGGGACAGGGGCAGCCAATGGCACTGGGAGAGGAGCAGGACATGGCACTGGAAGAGGAGCAGGACATGGCACTGGGAGAGGAGCAGGACATGGCACTGGGAGATGAGCAGGAAATGGCACTGGGAGAGGAGCAGGACATGGCACTGGGAGAGGAGCAGGACATGGCACTGGGAGAGGAGCAGGACATGGCACTGGGAAAGGAGCAGGACATGGCACTGGGAGAGGAGCAGGACATGGCCCTGGGAGAGGAGCAGGCAATGGCACTGGGAGAGGAGCAGGCAATGGCATAGGGACTGGTGCAAACAATGGCACAGTGGCAGACAGCAGCTCGGGAACTAGGGCAGGCACCGGGACTGAGTCAGGCACTGGCACGGGGACTGGAGGAGGAACAAGGGAAGGTTCTGGCGTTTCCAATCTAAGCTTCAAACAGTGGTTCTCAAAACTCTCCACAAGGAATCTTTATGTTTATTGTGCAAAACCGTTGTAAATGTTTAAACGAGAGAGATGGCTTTTCGGCCAACCTGATGGATTATGCATAAACTGCATTTATTAATTTCATTAGTAGAGATGGTCATTCCACTGGAATATTTGTTTGTAGAAGCCTAGGCTTTTGTTTGCATTGAAGTCTTGTCATTTTAGTGTATGTTTTTAGGGGTCCCAGCCCGAAGAGGCGGGGAACCGTAGTTGCAAAGCAACGCGGTTCACAGTTCCAGCAGAGCTGTAGAACCCTATTGTTTTCCTAAGGGTTATTATTCTTCCGCCTCTAGGGGAATACTACAACCTAAACTGTACATGGTCATGGGGGTGCCATTTTCAGGATTGGTCCAGATCACCGCAAGGACCTCAGACAGAAAAATTCAGCCACTTCCACCACTAGGTGGCGCTATAGCAGAAAAAAACGCATTTGCTCTTATAACTCCCAAACCGTACATTGCACATAGAAGATAAACATATCCACACGTTCCCTGAGTTCAGCTGAATCTTCTGATGTAGGCGACGCCCATTTCCGCCACTACTTTTATGTGTGAAAAATGTATCATAAACCTACTTTTTTAAACTCCTCGTAGACCGTGTGTCCGATCTGCACAAAATTTGGTATGTATGCTCACCAGACCGACCTGACAAAAAGCTATCCAAATATTCTTTATCGGATGTACATTTCGTAAATTACGCACAAAGAAATTTGTGTAGCTAGCTATTTAAACATAAATGTTGCCATATAATGGCCAAAAAGAGCTATCATTACAAAACTTTAGATTAGTGTCTGACACAACCATCATTTTATGAAAATTGGCTACTAGGGGGCGCTACAACTACAAAAAGTTTATCTCATCAACGGCTCATCCGATTTTTACCAAATTTTGAGGCTACCATCTAGGGCCACTCTTGAGGCCACCCCTACAGTGGGGTACTGATTCGTCAAAAGGGGCGTGGCCTATGGGACCCAGTTTTGGATCCACCCCTTGTACTAATATGAGTAACTTCAAATTTACAGTGTACATGCGCAATGGTTACTGGACCTCACATACCAAAAATTACACATGTGGACCACTAGGTGGCACTATAATGGTGAGAAATGTGTTTTGTGACCATAACTCCCACACTAGAAATCCTTACATCCAAGTGTACCTTGAACTGAGCTGAATCTGATGATATAGAACACGCAAATGTTTGATAACAATATTCTTCATAATCTCGCAATGCGCAAACCAACTTTTTCGAACTCCTCCTAGACCGTGCCACCAATCTACACAAAACTTGGTATCTAGCATCTACAGATGGACTTGACCAAAAGTTATCAAAAGAATTTTGCTACATTAAACTATGCGCAATTGACAAACAAAAGTATTTTTGTAGCTAGCTACAAAATATGAACTTTAGTATATTTCTGCCAAATTAAATGCTATCATCAAAAAAAACTGAGATTGTTGTTCAATGTCCCACTGTGATGTTCTGTACCAAATTTGGCGAAGATCGGCCATTAGGGGGTGCTTTAATCAACGTTTATGTGTTTTGGACAATAACTAAATACATTTAACTGGGAAAAGTTTGATAACAATATCTTTTCTGTAGTAAATGCTATGAACATGAAACTTTTGGGGATTGTTTGGCATGCCGCTCTGAAGCTCTGTACCAAATTTGTCATTAAAAGTTGCCCATTTACTCAATCAATGTTAATGGGATATTTTTAACGGTGATGTACCACAGACCTTGTATCTCACACCTCGATATTTTCTGACGTTTGCCTCGCCACCGTTATACTTTGGGGTCCACTTTCCATAATGACTATTCAAAAGTTTAAGCTTTTTTTCATGTGTCAAACAATATAGAACATATAGAAAATGTGTATTGTAATCGCATAGGCTACAATTTCTTTTACACGAAGACAAGGGACATTAATAATGAAAGTATTATGCTTTTATTTAGTAGATTTAATTGTGGTGTTCCATCCTATCCAATGTTTTCTATATTTTTAAGCAGATTATGCCGTATTCTGATAAAATGCCCCTCATTAGGGTTACTGTAGTACGCTGGATCATGTGCTTGTGTATTTGGCAAACTTTGTTTCCTGTTTGGAGTGTTCAGTGTTAGAATTGATTTCTTGTTAATCTAGTACAAAATTATACTATAAAACAATAAAAACATTTTCAAGAACAACAATCTATAATGTATACTGTCAGTAGCAGCATAAATTAGTGACCTGACCTGAATAGTGAAAGGGAAATGGGACAAAGTTACAGAAAACATGTTGCTAAATGTTTTATAAAATTGTTTCCTTTGGACAAATGTAGGTAACTCATTTTTTGGTTCTGTTTTGTTTTTTTGTTTAATGTGTAAGGCAAAGTGTACAGACAAGATGGGCAGATATACACAAATTACTACAGTAAATTGCTACAGAACACATGATTTTGTGAATCAATGTCAATATTAAGCCCATTCTCTGGACAATTAGGACAAATTAAATCAAAGATCAGTTCATTCAAATGCGCTACATGAACTGTTGGCCGCAGCATAAAGTAGCGACCTAATCTGAACATTGAAAGGGATATTGGATAAAGTTACAGAAAAAATGTTTCTAAATGTTCTGTTTTGTTTAGTGTGTAAGGCACAGTGTACAGACAAGACGATTACACATACATAAATTACTACATTAAATTTCTAGAGGACCCATAACCTTGCAATGTTAAATTAATCCCTGTCCCTGTACAATTAGGACAAATTAAACCAAAGATTGGTTAATTCAAACGCGGTACATGAATACTCAGCCATGGCTGTATGGCACTCTGATTACCTCTGCTATCTGAAAACCAGTTTTCCGAATGACAGTTTACGGATCGACATACTATGTGATGGTATTTAATCATCTGCTTTCTTAGTTTGTAATCCCCTATGTTTTCTTGCTAATGACAACTTTTTTCATCTTCTCTGACAATTTCGACCATTATCAAAGCACGTCTTTCAACATTTTAAAATGTCTTCGAAATATCAGAGCATGTGCAAATTACTACAGACCTTGTATCTTGGGTGTTATGATATTTTCCAGCTTTTGTGTCACAGCCATCGCACCTTTGGTTCTGATTTCATAGGTTCTGATTTTGTGGGCTCCGCTAGTCATTGAGGTGACTTGCACCAGGGGGGACTTGCCAGGGACGGCATGGACCCCGTCAAAACTGCTTGCAGTTCTAGTTTTATTTTTCAAGAGGCCACATTTACATAGGCAGCCCAATTCTGATTTTATAAGACTGGATAGACTTGCACTTTAAAAAGAAAATGCAAGGCAGGACCATGTCAACAGAGTAGCTTAGTAGCTCCTCATATGAAGTGTTTTCCTCCAATTGAAATCACTATTTCTCTAGGCAAATACATACTCTAATAGAGTAACACTAAGGACTATAACAGAAACCACAATGAACAATTTCACACTCATAGCTCATCCAGAGCTTCAGCAGTTTATTTATAGCTGCAGTATTGCCCGTCAGGAGCTGAATATCTGTCTGATGTCCTGAACAACACAGGCAGGAAAAGGAAGATGATATCCTTTCCCCAGTATCTTGCCTTTCAGGACGAATTCCACAAAGTGATGGTAGGCTGTTAGGCGATAGTCTACAAGACAGTAAGCACAACATTAGCAATGCAAGCTATTTGCACCTACAGTAGGCTAGCATAGATATATGCTTACTGTTTTGTAGGTAAATGCAAATGCGTTCACAATAGCCCAGTCTCACGTTTCCAAGTAATACATTTCCGTGAGACTGGGCTGTTGTGAATGCATTTGTATTTACCTACAAAACAGTAAGCACAACATTAGCAACGCAAGCTATTTGCACCTACAGTAGGCTAGCATAAGGGATGCTGACGGGGGGGACAACTGGGATTTTTGTCCCGGGCCCAGTCCTGAAGTGGGCCCAAATTTTGTTTTTGCACAGTCATATTATTTTAGCTGGGGGCCCTAAATGTGTAGTTGTGTCCCGGGCCCGGGGATTCGTGTTGGCATCCCTGGCTAGCATAGATGTAAAATAGCCTACTGTAGGTGCAAATAGCATGCATTGCTAACGTTGTGCTTAGTGTTTTGTAGGCAAATACAAACGTGTTCACAACAGCCCAAAATACATTAGTTTAGAAATGTGAGACTGGGCTGCTTTGAACGCATTTGTATTTACCTACAAAAGAGTAAGCACAACGTTAGAAATCCAAGTTATTTGCACCTACAGTAGGCTAGCATATATGTAAATATAACAACGAGAGCTCAGCTGACTGACATGAAAAACAAAATACCGTACTCACTTTATACTAAGGCGTCCCTGTCCATGTGTGGATCAAAGCTAGGGTGCTCTGTTACACATGCTGGCAGTGCTGTTTCCTCAGCAGATTCAGTGATTTCTTCAAGGAGAAAATGGCATCGCTGAAATTCACAACATCAATAGGACTCCATCTGTGTCCATCGGCACACAGCGAGAGCACTGACACCACCAGTCCGTCCCAGCTCGTGTCTGCCCGGGCTCTTGCTCCTTAGCATCAGTCAGGTCTCGCTCCTCGACTGCAGTAGCTGCTAGCTCTTGTTCCACCATCATCTGCAACTGTTCCTTGCTGTATTGTGGCTCATACAGGTATCCACGAGCATTGGATTCACGCACCAGATCTTCAAAATCCTCTTCAGCCATATAATCTTCAAAACTACCTTCCGCCATAGCCTGCTAATGTATGAATTAATTACACAAAAAAGCCAGTTAGCTTTACTTCAAGATGGCTGACACTATTTTGAAATTCTGGGAGTTCCCACCCCCAAGGGGTGGGTTAAAAAAACATGCGGAAGTAGCTCCTCCTGCTGGCTGTAGTTCCTAGCCTCTGGGAAAAAAATTCTATTTGTGCGTCATCTGAGGCTTTTTTCCCATACAACCAATACAGAGACTAACACATATCAGGGGGATATGAGGGAGGGAAGCCCATTTTTTGTTAAATACTACCAGGTTTGTACTGTTACAAAGCTTAATGCTGATCGGTGAAGTATTCCTTTAATTGGGGGGGTTCATATTATTTCAAAGAGCAATGTAGCTGTCTAACTTGAGGTGTCTCATACTGTGAATTGTACTGATTTAGAAAGAACACAGACAGTACACAATTTACTATCAAGTCAAGACAAATTTATTTCTAAAGAATATTTAAAAGCTGAGTTGCACCAAAGTGCTGTACAATAAGACAATGTGTAAAGAAACAAGGCAGATATAGATATAAACACATTATACCCAATGCAAAAAAAGTATAATAGCTATAAAAGTATAATAACATTTGTCTCTTTCACACAGACATTACATGCACAACATCCATTTGCCAAATTCTACATGCATTCTGGAACTGTAACGTCCAGCCTGGTATGGGCTGTATAATATGCCCCTCTTTTGTGTTCTGTTTTGTCTCATGTATTCAGTGTTTTACACAGTGGTTATGTTGTACTGTTTATTATGTGGATGCTCCCCTATGTATGATATACTTTGGCTCCCTCTTGTGTCTGTTTCATGTTTTGCTTTGAATTAGTGAAGTCAGTGTTTTGGTTCCCAGCTGTACTGTATTTGTCATTAGTGATGTAGTATTTAAACCCTCATGTTTCCTTGTCCCCCTTGTCGATCAATGTTTTCCTGTCCACGTTTCGGTTCTGTATCCCAGTGTACTTTTGGAAGCAGCTCTCTCGT
>JACXGM010009882.1:5507-27035 GCA_016801145.1 Umbra pygmaea | reverse complement strand
ACTTGGAATGATTTTTATATGGATGTCTACTTGTCTCATTAAATAAAATATATATTTGTAAACTGGGAACCACGTGTTTGCCTGTAGAGGGGAACGAACTTGTTATTTATTAGTGTAAACTAATTCCTTGGGTGCAATTCCCAAGGTGGCGTTGTCGTGCAATTTAGGATTTACATTGAGAGCCTTTCATATCGCCACATTAATTTTTGTTGTTATTACAAATAATGTCATACACATAAAATATAGCATGTATGAAATGAAATACATGCAATACCCCCAGCCCCCAGTGTTTAGAAAGTCTGGGGATATGCCTTGTTCCAAGACATGCTTGGAAAACAGGTTGTAGTGTACATCGACAACATCCATCTACTTGGCTATTTTCGAGGAGCACGTCAGACACTTCAGAGCCATCCTGAGACATCTGAGGGAGCGCCAGCAATTTGTCAAGGGGGAGAAGTGTGAAATACATCAGACGCCGATCTACTTCCTGGCAACCCCATCAATACCCGGGGCATCTTCATGGAATGCTTGAAGACGGAGGCAGTCAGGACATGGCTGCTCCCCACTGCCATCAAAGACCTACAGAGCTTCCTGGGCTTTGCATCTTCTATAAGCATTTCATCTAGAAGCTCAGCTTCACGGCTGCCCCGCTCACCTCACTGCTTCAGGGAGGACTGCAGAAGCTGGGATGGAATGCAGATACCGATGCAGTTTTTTGGAATTTGAAGAAGGTGTTCACAACCCCCCGGTCCTGAAGCATCTGGATCCAATGTGGCCCTTTACACTGGAAGTGGATGCCTCCGAGGTGGGCGCAATCCTCTTTCAATGCCAGGGTAACTTTGAGAAGATATATCCTTTTGCATTCTTTAAAAATAATCTTACCACTGCACAGAGAAACTATGGAGTTGGAGACAGGGAGCTGTTGCTGTTTGTTTTAGCTCTCCAAAGAGTGGTGAAATTGGCTGCAGGGCACTGTCCATCCGTTCCAGATTCTCACCGACCATTGGAACCTCAACCACATACAAGCAGCAAAGATAATGAATCTACAAGTCAGGTGGGCCCCGTTCTTAACCCAGTTCCAGTTATCTCTGTCCTATTGCCCAGTTATGAAGAACGGAAAGGCTGATTCCTTATTCCAGATGCACCACGTGGGAGAGAACAGGGAGCAGAAAGACCCCGTCTCGTCTCCCTCTCTCATCTCTCTACTTGCTCCTATAGTCTAGGACATTCAGAATATTCGCATTGTCAGCAACATGGAGCCTGTGCCTGCCAATATGCCTCCCGGTCTGGTGTACATCCCAGGTAGCATCCAGGATCACATGCTTACACCTCCCTCACCACTGGACATTCAGGTATTATGCACTCCCTGTCTCAAAAGTACTGGTGGCCCACCTAGTCTCAGGATATTCCTCACTATGTTAACTCCTGCTCTGTTTGTGCCTGGACCAAGTCTCCTAGGAATGCTCCTTCAGGGAAGTTACTGCCCCTGCTCATGCCTCAGCGGCCTTGGATGCACCTCTCCATCGACGAGATCACAGACCTTCCCAGTTCAGACAGCTACCTCACCGTCATTTTAGTAGTAGACCGGTTTTCCAAGGCATGTCATTTTATACCCTCAACTGATCTACCGTCCTATTTACAGGTTGCTGAGGTACTGTTCCAACAGTCTTCAGGCACTAATGTCTACCTGAGAATATTGTCTTGGACCGTGGGCCCCGATTTACACCCTGTGTATAGAAGGCTTTCCTGGACAAGTAGGGGGCAACAGTCAGCCTCACATCTGGGAATCAGCCTCAGTTGAATGGGCAGGTAAACTGACTCAACCAGGAGCTGGAAAGGTTCCTACGCAGTCATTGCCAGGACTGGCAGGATGGGTGAGCTCATTTTCTCCCATGGGCTAAATACATTTATAATTCTCTTGTCCACTCATCTTCACAACTTCCAGGGCATCCTGGATTATCAGGCTACCTAGACACCCAGCTTGACAAATGCGCCGGGGGTGGATGAATGGTTCCACAAGGCTGGAGATGTGTGTGATGGTGCCCACATGCATCTCCAGTGGGCGATGCATTAAAAGAAGGAGCATGCCGATCGTCTACACAGTGATCATGTCTGGCTGTTGGCTGGGAACCTTTCCTTCTGCATGCCCTGAAAGAATCTGAGCCACAAGTTTGTGGGGCTATTCAAGGTTCACCAAAGGATCAATGAGGTATTGTACCGGCTGTACCTCACCTTGCATTATCGCATTTAACAACCTTTCATTTTTCGCTCCTCAGGCCGGTGGTTCCTTAGTCTCGTGTGGCCAGACCTTAGGTAAAAACACCAGTTCTGGAAAGTATGCTAGTTTTTTGCACATTTTGAAAGAGAGAAAAAAGTTCAGGTGATTGTTTTCTTCAGCCGGCAACTTTTACAACCAATCAAGAATTTGGGTAAGAGGGGCGGAAACTTTGGCAGGAATTGCATTCACGCTTTTTAAAAAGCAGTAGGGAAAAGCAGTGACATCCCTTACCTTTCCTTGTTAAATTTCTTGTCCATCCCCTGTGCCCAAAATTTCACGCGAAGTTCTCCAGACGTCTATACTGCAGCATTTCAAAGATTGCGGAAGTAGCCGTGTGGCTTGCGAGAATAGTGGTTCCTGGTCTCTTGGCAGAGTTTACTAACTACTCGACCAAAGGCAAAACCCTGGCAATCTCATCAGCTCATCACTATTGCTATATATGCTCTGCGTTGTGCCTCATTGTTTGTGCTTTGTTATCACTGTGCTTCGTGTATTTGTATTCTGTTGTTATTTGTCTTCGATTGTGAAGCTATATAAAGTTTATGATCAATTTGACCAGCCCAGCATTGGTTTCCAGACTCATCCTTTACCTGTCACGTCACAGTCAGCTATTTCTACATGACAGTTTTTCATTTGATCGTCTGCTGGTTACAGTACGAAGGCAAGAAAATAAATCATTAAGAAAAAGGAATGAGCTACAGCAGACAGCCTATTGTAGCAGCTCCCTTATTTTTGTTGTTCAGGTCAGCTAGTAGCAGGACAGAGGAACGCATAGGACAATTATTTTACATACATGAACACTTTAGGAGACTGAACACTGATTGAGTGAATTATATTATTTACATGAACACTTAGGAGACTGAACACTGACTGACTGAAGTATATTACTTTGATAAAAACCTGTTAAACCTGTGCTTTCTTAAAGGCATGTGTTAGAGGAGAGTGAACTAGGCCCATGTTGTCAATGTAGTGTGTCATTAAAAATGGCGGTGTGGCAACATTGGTGAGTGGGAATAAAGGAAACTTGGAAAAGTATTTTTTGGGTGGGGTGGGGAGGTGTAGGGTGCCCTTGTTTTTGCCTAAAGTGATGGTTCGGAGTAACATAAAACTAGGGTCATTTGCACCTTGACCTCGAGCCAAACATCCCCCCCTAAGCTATTTTCCCTGGTTATAACATTGGTCCATTTATCGCGATCAGACAAATGTCTTAGTGTAGGCGCTAATGGAACCAAGTTGGTATCTCGTAAATTACCCCACTAATAATGCCGGGAATGTTAACAAACTTTTATAGTAGTACAATTAGGTTCTGTACCTATAAAACAAGGCATTGAAAATGTTGTAAGTACACCAGAATTATATTTGAATAACACTTGCCTGATGGCTGCTACTCTCTGCTGCTAGGCTATATATGTTTGGCTTGAGGTCAAGGTCACCCTAGGTTTATATTACTCCGAACCATCACTTTAAGCCCATGCCCCCCAAAATGTCTGTGAATGGCTCTGGAACAACATTATCCTAAAATGTAAAGTAGCAATATAATATAAATTTTTAAGACCGACAAGAGTGCAAAACTTGGCATCACAATACCACCTGAAAACACGTAGCACTGAAATGCAGTCTGAGGATACAGACCTTTTGGGAAGGGGCATTTGAGCCCACTTAATCAGAATGTTATTGGATCAACCTCTAACTAATGATACCAAGAAGTCTGCCTTTTACAAAATCTCAAGCTACACTAGTTTTTTACATTTATTTCCATACACTTCTCATACTTGTCATTACTTAAAACAAACACTTAGTTCTTCAAATGGCTCCGATGGGACCAGGAAAATTCTCCTTGAATCGATTTTAAGTCTATTCGGAACTTCCAGGCTCATAGCTACAGTATGTACTGTGTGTAGCGATTCATTGCACATGGTTTCAGACTTTATTGAGTGGCAAAGCAAAATGTTGGGCACCAATATAATAGTAAAACAAAAGGTTCAAATTAATAGAACTGGAGAAATATTCGCACAGAATATAATTAGCATTTTCCAAAATAGTTATCTTTAAATGTATTTCTGTAGCCCAAATGTTAGACAACATTTCATAGAATGTGTGTTTGTGAGTGTTGATAGAGCGAGTGCAGTGCGCAGCAGAGAAAAATACAGCGAGATGAGAAAGACATGGAAAACACATAGTTGTGACTGAGGCAAGGGATAGAGATGGAGAGAGAGAGTAGAGAGAAGGAGAGAGAGATGGAAGGAGTGAGTGAGGTTGGAGAGCGGTAAAGCAGGGAGATAAAGATGGAGAATGTTTTGTGGTGTTCCTTAGTGCTGTGACTGGGTATATAGCAGATGGATTAGGGAGAGGCAACGATCTCAGGCAGAGGGCTTAAGCAGCATGCCAACTGCCAAGGCAGGCCTTAGAGATATAAGCCCATCCCTGACTCCCAGACACATTGAACCCTACCACACACTATGACATAGAAACACATACCACAACTCAAGGATAAGAACAAAGAACTGAAGTATGGAACAATATACAGTGGCTTCCTCCTGTACATACTATATCTAGAGAACCCCTGTTTCTAGGATCAAACTACTCTGCCTTATCCGATCCAGGCACTCCATGTTGTGAAGGGATTTGAATCACCTACTATTACCCCTAAATTAGTTTGTGATCCCCAAGGAGGCAGCATGTTGGGTGAGAATAGAAAATAAATCCTGAAACTATCCTAAAAGTATTGACAATACCAGTATCATTGGCCTCTCCTCAGCCACCACGACTGGAGCCAGACTGCTACACCGCCACCAGGGGGAAAAACATTGATAAATTGTTGCAGCATATCTTTTTATCGATGCAATATATTCAGAGAGCTGCATTACATTGTAGTCTTGAAGGTGTGCTTTCTGAGCAGAGGCGACGTAGGGAGGAAAAGTTGTATTATTACATTAACAGGGTTGAAGTAATCTGAGCGAGTGTTCATAAAATAAGCCACCATAAAACACAATGCTGTGCGGGCAGACAGAAAGGAAGGAGACCTGGGTTGTAATACTATTTGATATCACTACATTTGAATTTCATTTCAATACTTTATCTGTATCTGATTATTGGAACAATGGAACACAGTACAATAGGAAACCTCACAAACTTCACATAGAGTAAAGCAAATGTTAAGAGTTAGAATTTTTTAAAAGAGTATTTGAACCCCGGCTGGCAATGAGGCAGACGGTAACGCAGAGGAGCCTAGCTTAGAGGTAAGCTATGAATGTGGGGGGGCAATGTGGCTCCAACAGTGGTGAGATACTGGCCACAGACACAATGGAGGCGCAAAAATTAGGTCACCTCAATGGTGAAGGTACTTGGTGATGTGGGAGGAGACAATAATGCTGGGCCTGACAACCAAGCGCCCGAGCTACCGTCAGCCTGGCTTGAGATCAGAGAGAGGGAGCGATTGGGGACTTTAGTGAGTCAAATCACACTGTCAGGGAGGTGCTGAATTCTCCCTGGCGCAAGAGAGAGGAGAGAGGCAGGATGGGAGACCGAGGGAAGGCCGAGAGAGACATGGGGGACACAACGAGAGACACGTTTGTGAAAGAGGGGAGACTGAGAGAGACACGAGGGAGAAGAGAATCAGAATGGATTGAGAGACGCGGGAGGTGCAAGAGAACGAGTGAAATAAAAGTCGAGAATTAACGCGATTACAGAAAGTGAGAACCAACGATAGTGGTTACATTGTGTAGTTACCCAGTGACGGAGTGAAGAGAAAGAGCATCTGATGGGAGAACAACCGCAGTAGGACAGAGCCGAGGGGGGAGCAGTTTAAACACCCTGACGCGACAAAAGACAAAAAAGTGAATAAACGCTGGGATGGGAAATGAAAGTAGCGATGTAACGTCACGTGGGACCTACAAAATGTGCCCGTTGAAAGATTTATAGGACATATTACAGCTTCATTGGGAGGGAACCCCATTAAAGAGGAAAATACATCAAATCAACAACAACATTGCATGATTTATGAGTGACTGAAGTCTTGCGGTGTTGAGACTGCTTTATTCACACTGGATACATGATTAAACTGACACCGTCAATGTGTGTGAACACCATTTTGATTAACAATACAAAACATGCATATGTTAATATACCACATATGTTCATACATACACTATCTACAGTATGCACTATAAACATTTAATATTTACTGTGGCCTTCGAGAATCACAGTGTGACAATGTAAACCATAGTTGTTTGGGAAAATAAGTAGTGATTCAGCCAAGCTAGGAAGGCAACTGTAGTTACAACACTATTGAATGAAAATCCTATAAGGAAAATAGCCCAGGGTCTAACGTGTACTAAAGCCAGCCACGTCAGTCTCCCAGACCAGCCTGCGGTCCTATTGAATATGTGTTAATTATAAAAAAGCTCTCCATCACAAGGAGGCTGTATTGTCTCCATAATTGTGTCCCAAATGCACACCATTCACTGTATAGTGCACTGCATTTTAATCACACTCCAATAAGCCCAGTTCAAAATGAGTGCTCTAACTAGGCTGGGCATAGGGAATCATATGAGATGTGGTCATTGTCTCCTTGTAAGCAAGCTGTTTTGACAGTCAATAACACCAAAGAGCCTGCCTCCATTACTAAGCCATAAGTCACTGAACCAGACTAATCTAATAGGCATAAATATTAGTGTAGGTAATATTCAGGCTCCCACACACAACACACATAACACGCACCCACACACAACACACACCCACACATAGACGCTCATCCAAGCTTTACAGTGCGACGGCAGGCTAATGAATATATTGAGAGAGTGTCATTAACATCTGTGTAATAACTCAACATCACTGACTGATTGATCTTTGAAACGGCCATGGCTCATTGCCTCCATATTTCAGCGTTTAGCAAATACCTAATTGAATACTTATGTATTTGCGTATTGATGTGTCCATTTGCAGCTACTGTGCATTACCATCAGCTTCCCATAACAAGCTATTGGATCAAACGACCAGAAGAAAAGTGTGTCTCTTTCCAACCTCTCTTTTGGACTAAATGTAATAATCGTGCTCCTGTTTATGCTTCGTGAATTAACATGTTTTACAATCTGTTATATTAAAGTGCTAACAGGTTATAAAGGTGTTATTACGTTGTATTAGCTGGTGAACTGAAGCGGACCGGCAAATAATTGTCCCTAGAGTGAGCTATGAATCCCCACTCAGTGCTGTCAAGAAGCCCCCTGGCCTTGGCAAAGCGCTGCACCCATTTAAAAACACATTTATTTCTGTGTGTGCGCGTGTGTGTGTAGGGACGAGGACCACGGCGCTGGACTCGGCTCAGTGCCTTCAATGTTTATTTGGCCTCTATTATCTTTTATTTGCAGGCTGATGCTTTTTCTTGGCAAGCAGGACAGGCAGTAATTCAGCATCAATCTCCCACACCATGTAGTGTCTGTGTGGAGGAATGCTGGTTCCTCCCCCACTATGGCTTCTACATACAACAAACATACACTAAGAACACCTGAGGACATGGCCAGCCCACACATAACTACTAAAGAGAAGTTAACACGCGTGTGTGTTTTTCCTTGTTACACAGATAGTCCTATTGAAACATGGACATGTAACTGTGCGATCACATGCACACATTTACACACACTTGCACACACACGGAGACTTACACAGATTGGAGATTGTGGCCTTGTTCGGAGCAAACCCACTCAGACAGTTTTGAATATGCAAATGTGTTGAGAACAAAAAGGAGCTTGACAACCTGTTATTAGAGCATGCCATGGGCTCCGATACGACAGAAAACAAAGGCAGGACTGGAGGACAGAATGAGAGAGCGATGGAGAGGGTGTTGGTGTGTTGGGAGGTGATGGAGAGAGAATTGCGGTGAAGGCAGAGAGAGGAGTAGGTGGGAAGGGGTGTTATGCAGGAAGGGGGGAGGTATTTGAGAGAGGGGGTGGTATGAAAGAAAGAAGATGGGTACTAGTGGAAATGGGGAAGATAAGGAAGTTAAGACATAAGGTTATAGAAGACTGGAGTGCAGAAAGCAAGTGAAAGGTGACATGAAGGCAGCCAGGAGAGAAGAAAACTATTAGGGAAAAGCAGTGGGAGACAGAGGGGAGAAAGTGAGAGAGATAAGGAGAGAGAGGAGAAGGTTGAGCAGGGCGAGCAAGAAAACAAAGAGAGAGATAGTGATGAAGCAAACCGGCAGAGAGTAGATAATGGGGAGACGGAGGAGCAGTACTGAGCCCTCAGAGACGGAGCAGGACTGAGCCCTCAGAGACAGAGCAGGACTGAGCCCTCAGAGATGGAGCAGGACTGAGCCCTCAGAGACAGAGCAGGACTGAGCCCTCAGAGACGGAGCAGTAGTGAGCCATCAGAGATAGAGCAGGACTGAGCCCTCAGAGATAGAGCAGGACTGAGCCCTCAGAGATGGAGCAGGACTGAGCCCTCAGAGATGGAGCAGGACTGAGCCCTTAGAGACGGAGCAGGACTGAGCCCTCAGAGACGGAGCAGGACTGAGCCCTCAGAGATGGAGCAGGACTGAGCCCTCAGAGACGGAGCAGGACTGAGCCCTCAGAGACGGAGCAGGACTGAGCCCTCAGAGACGGAGCAGGACTGAGCCCTCAGAGACGGAGCAGGACTGAGCCCTCAGAGACGGAGCAGGACTGAGCCCTCAGAGACGGAGCAGGACTGAGCCCTCAGAGACGGAGCAGGACTGAGCCGAAAGAGAAGGAGCAGGACAGTGCCCTTGTTGACAACGCAGGACTGAGCCCTCAGAGACGTAGCAGGCGAGGCTGCACAGTGGTCCTGATACTTGTTGCCTAGTGTCCTGAACAGTTGCCTGGGTGATATGTGCCTTTTGGGGGAAGTGAATGAGGATAAGGCACAGATGGAGTGAGGCAGGGAGGAGGCCTTGGAAACTCCTGGAGACGTGGTGAGGGGCAGTCTGCTGATAATACAGCACCAGTGATTGGAGCAAAAAGTTATAATTGCAGGGACACTTTATAGCTCTGTTGACAGGGGGCAAGCAAACATGAGGACAGACACTTCTGCTTAGTAGACTTGATACAGTCTGGGGGCAAAAAAACGAAAGACTGAGACGTCTCCATCCATGAGTGGCTGGAAAGGAATGGAATGTTTTAGATGCCTCAGAAGCTCAATGGTGCTGTAGAAAGACAGACAGACAGGCAGGCAGACAGACAGACATACTGCAGATGGTGCAGTTGGGTTGCAGTTGAACAGCGGTGAAGGTCGGTCGGTTCATTTCCAGAGCGGTTTAGTTTGGCCCGGCATGGTTTTATGTCTGCCTTGTGTATTTAACCCCTCTCAGTGAGCCAGATCAGCGGATGGACAGACCCAAATGTCAAATGGTAATTTAGAGGGAAGAAGCCGCAATGAAAAAGAAAATGAATAGACCTCACATTTGCTGGTCATTCTGCAAAGGTCAACAGAAAATATTAAAAGCCCTGGGAGGGGACCTACAGGGAGGATAAAGGAGAGGACGAGAGTTGGCACAATCACAAACCTTCCAGATGACTTTGAAAATGAAAAGACAGCAGTTAATGCCAAAGACGTGGCCACTCTTTAACTATTGTTCCCATTCATGGTGATTTCAGTTAATCAGGTTTTGTTTCATCAAAATGATCTGTTGAACCACATGTACAGTACATTTGTTATACTGGACTTCTGCAGTAAGGGCAACAATAAATAATAAACATCCAACAGTATAACCTACTACTCGCTGCCTTTAATTTTTCGTAGTTTAGATATGCAGTCCTGAATGAAGAAGTGACTCAGGATTTTGTCACATGCAAATGACACGACTAACGACACACTGAACCGTAAAGATTTAATCCAGCCCATGTCAATCGTAATCAATAATATCAAATTCATATATTAACCCTGTGCGTGGCTACAATTCAGCCATACATCTCATGAATTACGTTTCCAGGTGAAACCCTATTTGAATATTTGACAAGGCCAATAATGTAAAAAATGAACATATGAAAGACTGTCACTACACAACCCGGACACTAAGAGTCATTGTCAGTGTTAAACAGTGTGACGGTTCGGTAAGGCGTTGTGGTTGGAAATAGTGGAGGGGTGTTTAAGTAACCAACCTTCACTTTGGGAGTCAAATCCAGTTGGATGCGATGTGGATTATGTTTGTCCGTTCTAGTGAGATGCATTTGTTTCTCTAGACAGGTGCTTTTTTGTTTTTTGCAGCTAATGTTAACCCTAATCCTAACTTTAACTTCAGTAACGTCATGGCTAACCTTAACCTCAGTAATGGGATTCTTAACCATAACTGTAATCGGTCCGTATCCGTAAACCTTTTCATATAATTGAAATCGCTATTGAATGTATGGAATGTTCTATAATCGCACAAATTACGTTAAAGACCAACACAATTTCAAAATGTTAAATACCAACATAATAGTAAAATGTGACGGTGCAACGTAAGAGAAGAAGGTGCAACATGAACACTGGAAATACGTTGGCATATAACGTAATTAATGTTTGTAAAAAGTTTTTTAACGTAAAATAAATATCTATAGTATTTTAATACAGACTTATATTATAATTTTTTAATGTCTTATAATCCTACTGGAAAACGACATGGCACAAAATGATTCGAGGACCCATCAATGAACAAATGATGTCTATAGTTTATTTAGTAGTTGCTACAAAATGTTCAGTGAGTGAATAGAAATACAAATATTGATGATACAAACTTGTTGGATTATTAATAATTATTATTATTGGATTATGCAAATATAGTTTGTGTATGGTATATTTTATGTTGAACTCTAACAAAACTATAATTTACACAACGTTTCTATATTCAAATACCCTTTATATATGCTAGTTAGTCTTCATAGTTTTCCTGGAAATAGCAATGGCAAACATTTTTTTTGATGTTTCAGTATGCAGCTGATATTTCCAAATGTTTCATCACATGAAACAAATGCAATTAATATTCAAATATGAACTATAGTTATTACAACGACTTTTCTCTAGTGGCCGTGAGGTCGAACAATCCACGGCAGTTCTTTTGTAGCCCATATGGAAACGGAACAGTATGTAGCTTCAAAACATGAAGCATACAGTCCTGGAAGGGGTGTTGCAGTTCACAACTTAAAAACACAACAGACATTAGACTTCGTACTTTTTCAATAATGTATCTCTCACGGATAATAATTACTACTGTAAACAAGTTCCTGAGACACAGAAAAAATGTGTAATATTTGTTTTGGACCGGATACAAGCCCCTGTATCTTCGTAAAAACCGCAAAGCACTATGGACCTTGTAGGACCATAACAATTCAATGGCTCAGTTTCCTGCTTTGACTACAGTCAGTTTACTCTGTGAGTTGGCGGTCGATTTAAAAAATTCAAAAATAATTTAATCAAAAGAGATATGACCCTGTTATGGTTGAGTAGTGAAGAGTCCCTGTGGAAGTTTCTTTTAAGGAAATTATTTTTACTGATGTATATTGCAAACGTCTTGCTGTAAAACATCTATAGAATAAATAGGCCCTTTCTCCATCTAGGAGATTGCAACAATCTCCAAACCTACTATCACTGTAAGTATCTCTGATCTCCACGGGGGCTGAACCTTTTCTGGTGCTGCTTGTTATGGAGCATGTTGATCAGGTAGTCAGTGAGCACTCTGAACTGGTGACATTTGTAGAGGTAATTACCATTGAGCTGTGGCCTGCTGAGCTCCTGTCAACTGGTTGGGTGATGTTTTGACCGATGAGAGCGCCTCCTACAGCACCAAGTCATGAAGGACGTGACAGAGATAGCCACCCTCCAATCCCTTTGTCTGCCCTCCCTCTTATCCCTCTTCCTCCCTTCCTATTCCCCTCATCCACGTACCTCGCTTTCTCTTCTGCTGAGTGGCTGTGATCCCTGGAGGGGCTGGCCCAGACTCAGACCCATGCAGGCGGATGGTCTGCCTGAGGAACCACGCCCATGGCGGTGCCACCATCCCGGCTGCCCGCCTAACGAGGTCCCAAAGGGTGTAAGTTACACAGCGCATGGCAGAGGGACGCTTTCAAGCACTGTGTCCCCTGGCTGGTCTAACATTGAACCCAGACAAACAGAACACAGCTGGGACTTATCTCATGGTCCGACTTCAAATGACTGAATACATCAATTACCAAGGAATAGAACTGATTCATTTAAAACATGATTATATACATAATGATGCATGCATGGATGCCATATCTCAACTGTGCCCATATTTTGACTACCTCTTATTTAAACTCTTTCTTTTTGAACCTGAGATCGTACCTGTGACTTGTATACTCATCAAGCCAAGCTAGTATCAGAAAGTCATCAGAAGAAGGCAAATAGACACTACAATAACAACAGCAATGAAAATATCTCCCATTTACCTTTCACTGTCTGGAAAGGTCACATTCGTTTGAAAACAGGTCAAGCCATGAGATTCTCACATGCAATCAAATTCACTGACCATGTCCACCCTGATGGCACACACACAGACACACATACGCAAACATTATATGGTTGGATGGCCAAATGACATTACAGCTGTCAAACCACAGTATGGGGCACCTGCTGAATGAATCTCTGGACATTTATTTTAGGGATGACCACGTCTGTCACTCACGGACAAATCAAGATCCCATTTCCAGAATGAACAAATGGATTATGGGAATTCTGCACATTTGTCATATAGACGTGCAGCATGTACTGTGATGTGACAACCTGAGTGGACAAAATACTATCAAACATTACCACAGTCTTATAAAATGTAAAAATATAACAACATAATGTTCCAGCTTCACATGTCCTTAGGTCCAGCTGGCTGAGTCTCAGGAAATATTGACACACGTTAAACACTTTGTTTATAAACTAGCCTACATGTAAAAGTTAAAACACTATGTATATAAACTAGCCTACATGTAAAGTTTGAAACTTTATGTTTATAAACTAGCCTACCTGTAAAGGTTGAAACATTATTTTTTTATAAATTAGCCTACATGTAAAGGTTGAAACATTATGTTCATCTATTAGCCTACATGTGAAGGTTGAAACATTATGTTTATAAACTAGGCTACATGTAAAGATTGATACATTATATGTATACAATAGCCTACATGTAAAAGTTGAAACATTATATTTATTAACTAGCCTACTGTACATGTCAAGTTTGAAACATTATGTTTATAACAGTCCTAAATCACATGAAATACGTTCTGAGGGAACTATTTTGTAAAACCAAAATATGTGAAATATGAATGTATGAGAGAGTCAATTACTTTTGTAGGGAACTAAATTGAACACTCAAATAACATTAAATATGAACATGTGAAAATCATGACGTAAATAGCGTAGTTTTTGCTAGGGCGGAGGTCGGGGATGGTGGATGGGCGTATAAATCCGCGACTTGCATGCCAGTGTTCGCGAGTTCAAATCCAGACCGGCACTTTGTGCATGTTTTGTTCTACATTGCATGTGTTATGCAGACAGACGATTGTCGTTTTTTTGCAATGTTAACCCTAACCTTAATCCTAACCTTAACCTCAGTAACGTCATATCTAACCTTAACCGTTAGTAACCTCATGCCTAACCTTAACCGTTAGTATCCTCTTACCTAACCTTAACTGTGAATGTTGCAATATAATTTTGAACGCTATGGAATGTATGGAATGTGTGGAATGTTCACGCATAAATCCGCTAAACGAAATGTACCGGAGCAACGTAATTGAAGTACAAATATAGCCTAATAACGAAACGTGCAGTTCAAACGTAAAAAACCTAAATATGTTGGCATATAATGTAATTCAGGTTTTCAAAATTGTTTCCTGAGAATGTAATTTGGGAGAAAGTCTGAGATGTAGGGTTGGTTTATGAACTAACCTACATGGAAATGTTACAAAAACTTTATGTTTATAAACTAGCTTTCATGTAAATGTTGATATAGTATGATTACACAGTAAAAACGGCTGTGTTAAATCAACACCCTAAAGGTTTTTGCACACTGGACGCGTTTTTTTCGTGCGATTAATTCGCAAATTAATTATAATTTTCGAACCTGTATCTAGTTAATGCAATCTTTCACACTAGAGACGTTATTTCTCTGAGCGATTTTGCGGCATTTACTTTTTCGGACCAAGGTCGATTTTTCTGAGGTTTCGCGTCGACATGTACACATCTGACCAATCAAAACGCAGATTGTTGAACACGTCACATAGTCAAAACATTCAACAGAATGGGATGGACCAAATGTACATTACGCACAGATCGAACTGTTTACTCGGCTACCCGCTGCTCTGGGTCAATTGGCTTTCTGAAATTAGTTGTCTGCTTCTTCAAGCTTGGTGCCAGCTGTTGCAGCAGTGTTTCAAATTTTCCAACGGTCATCCTGAAGTACGCTTTGAAGCGGCTGTGGTACAGTTTTAGCTCCTGAACCAGGCAGTGGTACTCCCCAAGTTCTCCTCTGCGTTTTAATATTGGGTGTACCCAGAGGCGTCATGCCCATTGAAACTAAGGGGGCACGTGCCCCCTCAGATTTTTGAGCCAAGTGGACTTTCCGTTTAATATCTGTATTTCTGGGCGCATGTTTCTGTGTGTTGTGCACACTAGAGATGCGCGGATGGGCTATTATTTCATCCGCAACCGCATCACAAAACTCATCATCTGTCCGCCATCCATCCGCACCAAAGTTTTTGACCTATTTTCAAAACCGCACCCATCCGTAATCTGCAGATTGGGCGATGCAAGGCGCTGCTGATGCGAGCCGCGAGGATAGAAAGCTCTTGACTCAGAATATCTGCAGTGAACTCCTTCTCCAAACGGCGCATAGGGACAAAAATAAATAAATAGGCTAGCCTAAATAAAACGGCAAACCTGATATAAATAAAAACGCAATTTTGCACATCATTTCAACATGCTGCTATTTAGCAGACTACTAGGCTAACAAATGCCTATTGCACTTTATTTTTTTGCAAAAACTATTTTTTTTTTTAAATATTATGTCATTCACATAGGCTAATTAACTTCATGCACGCACTGTTATGTCAGGGTGACGACTAGGCAGGACGAGCCTGTTCTGAAGACTCCCGTTAATTTTGAATGCATGACAGTGCAATTCATTTTATACCAGCAGGCCTAACAATCATACAATAAACAAAGTATGGAGCCTCGATATTGAAGAAACGCAGGCTCTATTCATTCCGAAAGTCCACCGCACAACAGTGCAACATGCATGTTCACATTTTTTATTGTCCATAACAACCCCAAGACCTGCGTGCTTTCCTTGCACATTAGATATCTAATCAATGAGCAAAGTGTTCTGACAATTTTTCTTACCTGCGTTTTGGCTGTGGGTGTTATTGAGCTTGTATAAGTTTAGCCCCTGCGTTCTTAGAATAGAACGAGACATGACATGGGAGATTAATCATCGGTGAACTTGCACTGTAGGCCTATTCTACTTTCTTATTGCACACAAAAATGCTGGTAGGCTACCATAGGCTACTTGATTTAAACTTTTTGTTACCTTTAGTGAACTTGACTATTTCAAAGTGTGCTCGATTTTTTTCGGATGTAGGTAAGAATATTTAACAATTTATATATTTTCATATTTAATTAAAATATTATTTTTTGTCAAGTCATCCGCCCGATCTGCGGTTGATATAACCGCGCATCTCTACTGCACAGTGCCCCCTTAAAAATAATAGGTGCATGACGCCCCTGGGTGTACCTAGGCATTTCGTTCTTTTTTTTGTTACTATTAATTAAAATAAGCACCAGCTCATCATCACTTGATGTTGAGTCCATTGTTGTTTTTTTCCTGTGCCGCGAATTATTTTAGAACCTTCATAATTTATTCGCAATATCGCGTCGCGCTTCATGTACATGATATGGCGCGTCATATATTTTCCATAATATTAATCCAAATTATTCGCAATTTCGTGCCGTTTATTCGCGTCGCGTCCAATGTGCAAAAACCTTAAGTGTTAAATTAACACTCTTCAGTGTCAATTTGGACCTACATAAACACTGAGGGCCTGATTTACTAACACTAGCGCAGTTTGCGCTGCGTCTGTTTATGCGAGTTCGGTAATTGCGCACGCTATGCTTCCACATTTAGCTTAGTATTTATCAAACCCGATACCCATTACGCAATCAGCGCATACTCCGCCCTCCATTAGCGCGCCTCTAAAAGCGCAAACAATGGCATGTATCTATCATGGATCTCCCTAAGGAAAAAGAATCCGCAAGCGTAAATTTAGTGAAGAAGAAATTAACATCTTAGTGCATGAAGTAACAGCAAACCTGATATATATTACAGGGCAGAACATTCACATCCTCGGAAATACATCCAATTTGGATTGCCAAAACAAGTTAAGTCCACTCGTTATCATCTACACGGAGAGATCTTGAGGATTTAAAAAGAGGAAAACCGGTTCAGGTCCACCAGAAATAGACACGCTAACTAGGGGGTGCAGCAAATACACGTTGCCGAACAAGTGGAAGTTGTAGACGGCATATATACTGCAGAGATCTCTGTAGAGAAGGTATGCGTGGTTTGTAATGATACTGTTGTGTTCGCGTTTGGCATATATGCATTGGTTTAGCCTATATCATTGCTATGTAAAGCCAACCGATGTGGTGAAATAATTAAAGAGTGTTATATAGGTCAATAATCGCAAAATTGCTTATCAAAAATGGAACAGATGGAGGCATTTGTCTTTTTTTGTGCCAAGTGTATTTGATGCTATGTTTAAAACTTGTTGCTGTCACTGCTGCCATTGATGTAGCTATATTTGAACACACAGGAAAACGCGCTTGCTGGTTTAGACCTGCTTCTAAGAGGCGGAAAATTCCCCCGCAGAATAGAGGCGCGCTTTTACTGTCAGTCTTTGTAAATACCACAGAATATATAATTAGGCGCACTTTACGCGTATCCTCCCACCTTTTTGTGTGGAACTCCCACTTTGCCCATGACCCTTCCACAAACGCATATTGAAAGCGCAACTTGTCTGTTGTCGCTCAATTGGCAGGCATTATGCGATTTTACCCAAATGTGCCTGGTTTGTAAATAGCCCGCATCGGTTACGTCCATCTTTGCGACCAATTAGCGCCTGAAAACAGGCGCAAACGGATTGATAAATCTAGCCCTGAGAGTGTTAATTTAACACTTAGGGTGTTGATTTAACACAGACGTTTTTACTGTGTATACACTAGCCTAAATGTAAAGATTGATACATTATGTGTATACAATAGCCTAGATGTAGAGGTTCATACTTTATGTTTATACACTAGCCTACATGTAGAGGTTCATTCTTTATGTTTATACACTAGCCTACATGTAACCCCACATACTCCTGTTCCGTCTCATTGCTTCTGGATGATGCCAGCATCGTTTCTCTACTTCAGGCTTCTTTCACCTTTTAGCCAAATCAAAAAGTTATGCTTCATTAGAAACTGAAGGTTACTTGTTGTTAATGAGAAGCCCAATTAAGAGACTACAGAGTGCCAGCCTCGCAGGAATTACCTCGCCTACAAACACTAAATCACCTTGTTGAATCACAGCCAAGACTCCACAGAAGACACGATCAGCCAGCCATAGACAGGCAAAATGTCTGTAGCCTTTCTGCCTGACTATGGGCAGGGCAATGAGCTGTTTCGTACTGGTTACCGTATCTCACATATCCGCTGTAGTAATGCATCGTTTGCAGTAATATGGTGGTAATTTTAGAGGAATATAGTTTTAATATTAGTGTAGAGACATGGTGTGTATGTTGAGCATGTGTCTACAAGCTACAACTGACCCCTCTAACTGCTATGACTCTGTTCAGTTGAAAGGGACACTTGTGTTCAAGGGAATAGAATAAAACAACGCATTCTCATGAAAAGACGTGGGTAACCATATGTAATGCATGTCACTGCATTATGTAGGCAGACTTACTGTACGATATGGGAAATCAAAATGTGAGATTGAATCGCCGTTCTACCAGAAGACTTCCAAGAAAAGACAGATTGTTTACAATTTAAAGAACTTTGGGAATGTTCAGGGATAATATGCTAGGTTAGTGAGGTTAAGGTTAGGGTAAGGTTAAGGTAAACTGACTTTTTTACATTTCGTAAATGTATGAGGCATAGGTTTTCATGCCTCCGGAAACATCAAATGTGGACGTATGTTTTTGTACATACCGCCATGGGAACAGCCTGCATAAGAACACAACAGAACAATAGTTGAATATGAATAAACACAGTAAACCAGATTCTAATGGAATTCCCCATGACAGTTAAAAGTTGTTAATTGCAAATTACAAACATTCTATCAACCCTAACATAAAATAAAGAGTAAAAGCCATCTGCCATAGTAAAAAAAACTAATGAGTGATTATAATCAGTGCCGACCAGTTGGTGTTTTACCATGTTTAACAGCAGCAACAACACCCCAAAGCTAACTAATGAGTTAGAGATAGCAACATGGAAGCGATGTGCTTTGGGAGATTAGAAGGGGGTCTACTATAATTGGGGAAAGGGGGAAAACTTAAACGGAAAGAAGAGAACCAGGGAGTGAGTCCGTAATAACATCTCATTAAAATACCTGCATCATAGTTCTCTCTGATTTGTATTATGTAACAGAGATTAAATACATTTCTTTCATCAGAAGAAGAGAGCTGCACACCAAAGCAACGCAGTGTCAAGTGTGTTAGCGCAAACAACCTCTGTATAACTGAACACTGTGATGCGAAGTGAAGAGCAGAAGCCAATGTCACGTATAGACCCATGTGCGGTATATTACAAAAACACAGAAACATAAGCTCACACACATCACTGGCGGTGACACAGTGGCAGGGACCTGTCCACGCATGGGAGTGGATGGGGGGGGTTGATGAAGTGGTCCGCTGAGGAGAAGCAGAGCGAGACAATGCCTCACCTCCCATCCTGACACAGGCTGTCTCTGACACAGCAGCATGGACACACATACTGTAGAAACACACATACTGTACACTGTACACACAAACACACACAGAGGCCGACACACCTAATGTAAACAAACATACTGTACACTGTACACACAAACACACACAGAGGCCGACACACATATTGTAGAAACACACATACTGTACACTGTACACACAAACACACACAGAGGCCGACACACATACTGTAGAAACACACATACTGTACACTGTACACACAAACACACATAGAGGCCGACACACATATTGTAGAAACACACATACTGTACACTGTACACACAAACACACACAGAGACCGACACACATAATGTAAACACACATACTGTACACTGTACACACAAACGCACACGGAGGCCGACACACATACTGTAAAAACACACATACCGTACACTGTACACACAAACACACACAGAGGCCGACACACATAATGTAAACACACATACTGTACACTGTACACACAAACACACATAGAGGCCGACACATACTGCACATACACACCCCTCTGTGGATTAGTAGACTGTACATTTCAAAGACAGAACATTTTCATCTGAAAGATTCAGGGCAGCAGGTCTAAAATATTATCTTAGTGTTGTTTTCACTATCGTTATTAGCTTCAGCAACTCCTGAGGTATTGCCTGCTTATTTTAATGGCGTGTCAACTCTGCTCGCAGCAAGAAATGGTTCACAGGTTAGCCGTTGTGGCGTGAAGACTGTTTTCTAAGGTAGTCTGACACAAACACATTTCACACATATAATTTGTTGTCTCTTCATAACAATTAATTAAACACTTACTGAGTCTGGGGTTAAATTGGGATAAAAAAATAAAAAAGTACAGTGATTCTATGCTATGTATTCTTGTGGCTATATATATTCTATGAAGAATATACAGTGCCTTGCAAAAGTATTTGGCCCCCTTGAACTTTTCGACCTTTTGCCACATTTCAGGCTTCAAACATAAAGATATGAAACTGTAATTTTTTGTGAAGAATCAACAACTGGGACACAAGTGGGACACAATCATGAAGTGGAACGAAATTGATTGGATATTTCAAGCTTTTTAACAAATAAAAAACTGAAAAATTGGGCGTGCAAAATTATTCAGCCCCCTTAAGTAGCACCAACTTTGTAGCGCCACCTTTTGCTGCGATTAAAGCTGTAAGTTGCTTGGGGTATGTCTCTATCAGTTTTGCACATCGAGAGACTGACATTTTTGCCCATTCCTCCTTGCAAAACAGCTCGAGCTCAGTGAGGTTGGATGGAGAGCGTTTGTGAACAGCAGTTTTCAGTTCTTTCCACAAATTCTCGATTGGATTCAGGTCTGGACTTTGACTTGGCCATTCTAACACCTGGATATGTTTATTTGTTAACCATTCCATTGTAGATTTTGCTTTATGTTTTGGATCATTGTCTTGTTGGAAGACAAATCTCCGTCCCAGTCTCAGGTCTTATGCAGATTCCATCAGGTTTTCTTCCAGAATGGTCCTGTATTTGGCTCCATTCATCTTCCCATCAATTTTAGCCAGCTTCCCTGTCCCTGCTGAAGAAAAGCAGGCCCAAACCATGATGCTGCCACCACCATGTTTGACAGTGGGGATGGTGTGTTCAGTGTGTCGAGCTGTGTTGCTTTTACGCCAAACATAACGTTTTGCATTGTTGCCAAAAAGTTTGATCTTGGTTTCATCTGACCAGAGCACCTTCTTCCACATGTTTGGTGTGTCTCCCAGGTCGCTTATGGCAAACTTTAAATGACACTTTTTATGGATATCTTTCAGAAATGGCTTTCTTCTTGCCACTCTTCCATAAAGGCCAGATTTGTGCAGTATACGACTGATTGTTGTCCTATGGACAGACTCGCCCATCTCAGCTGTAGATCTCTGCAGTTCATCCAGAGTGATCATGGGCCTCTTGGCTGCATCTCTGATCAGTCTTCTCCTTGTATGAGCTGAAAGTTTAGAGGGACGGCCGGGTCTTGGTAGATCTGCAGTGGTCTGATACTCAGCCATTGCAATATTATCGCTTGCACAGTGCTCCTTGGGATGTTTAAAGCTTGGAAATCTTTCTGTATCAAAATCCGGCTTTGAACTTCCCCACAACACTATCTCGGACCTGCCTGGTGTGTTCCTTGTTCTTCATGATGCTCTCTGTGCTTTCAACAGACCTCTGAGACTATCACAGAGCAGGTGCATTTATACGGAGACTTGATTACACACAGGTGGATTCTATTTATCATCATTAGTCATTTAGGTCAACATTGGATCATTCAGAGATCCTCACTGAACTTCTGGA
>JACXGM010009881.1:0-26992 GCA_016801145.1 Umbra pygmaea | reverse complement strand
TAATGCACCATGTCACAAAGCTCAAATCATTTCAAATTGGTTTCTTGAACATGACAATGAGTTCACTGTACTAAAATGGCCCCCACAGTCACCAGATCTCAACCCAATAGAGCATCTTTGGGATGTGGTGGAACGGGAGCTTCGTGCCCTGGATGTGCATCCCACAAATCTCCATCAACTGCAAGATGCTATCCTATCAGTATGGGCCAACATTTCTAAAGAATGCTTTCAGCACCTTGTTGAATCAATGGCACGTAGAATTAAGGCATTTCTGAAGGCAAAAGGGGGTCAAATACAGTATTAGTATGGTGTTCCTGATAATCCTTTAGGTGAGTGTATATTGCATTTCTGTCAATAGATCCTTAGAAATATTACACACTAAACATTTAAGGGGAAACACAGTGAGAGGAGTCCCGTAGAATCTGAGTAGCAGCAAGGTAGAACCTTTGTGTTCACGATAGTTGCTGCAGGGATTGGTACGAGAGTGGAGTATAAAATGTATAAAAAGCTCCATTCCCTTGTATCTCACGTTATAGCAATGTAGCACCAGTTTTTGTGAAAATATGATAACTGTTGTGTTAGTATTCATAACCATGCGACTTATGCAGAGTAAACACTACACAATTTTAGAGCCGATTTAGCTGTCACAGACAAATGTTTGAGATCTGCAACAAAACTCACAGATTGGAGCGAAATCCCAGCTTACGCCCATCACCAATGCTTGTAAGTGTGAGCAGTTCCAAAATGCATTTTTGCAAGTCTTTGACATGTTCGCAGACTTGGTCGCAGATGCCCCAATGTTATCTGGCATGTTTGATATTCGTGAAAGACTGGTGAAGAGCATGCCAAGACACATGGAAACCAATTATTGTTAAAATACATTTACTATTATTTGACCAAATATTGATTTCTAAACTCATGCTAAGTTAACACATTAGTAATGTGTTATTTTAAAATGAAAAAATTAAATATATTTAAAGTTCCGACTTTGACCAACCTGGAGATTCAGATCCACAAAATATAAGTATGCTATATTTTTATTTTTATTATACTCCCAAGATGCCTCACTCGGTAGTTAAAACGGAGAGTTCAACACAAATATATATATTTTTTTATTAATCAATGTAAACCTATTCTAGTACAACCTCTAAATACAATTCTGAACCTGAAAATAAGCATAATTTGAGCTCTTTAAAAGTAGGGTGGTGCTTGAAATCATTGTTCTTCCTCTGTCAAACATGGTTACTTGCAAGGAAATGAATCGGATCATCAAGAACTTCAAGGTGAGAGGTTCAATTGTTGTGAAGAAGGCGTCAGGGCTCCCAAGAATGTCCAGCAAGTGCCAGGACCATCTCCTAAATTTGATTCAGCTGCAGGATTGGGGCATCACCAGTGCAGAGCTTGCTCAGGAATGGCAGCAGGCAGGTTAAGGTACTTTATTTGTGACATGCGCATACATGTAGCGAAATTCAGGTGTGAGTGCATCTGCATGTACAGTGAGGTGAAGACTGTTGGAGGATGGCCTGGTGTAAAGAAGTGCAGCAAAGAAGCAACTTCTCTCCAGGAAAAAACATCAGAGACAGACAGATATTCTGCAAAAGGTACAGAGTTTGGACTGCTGAGGACTGGGGTAGAGTCATTTTCTCTGATGAATCCCCTTTTCGACTGTTTGGGCCATCCGGAAAATACCTTTTCCGGAGAAGACAAGATTAGCGCTACCATCGTGCCAACAGTAAAGCATCCTAAAACCATTCATGTGTGGGGTTGCTTCTCAGTCAAGGGAGTGGGCTCACTCATAATTTTGTATAAGAACACAGCCATGAATAAAGAACAGTACCAACACATCCTCCAAGAGAAACTTCCCCCAACCGTCATAGTACAGTTTGGTGCAATGCCTTTTCCAGCATGACGAAGCACCTTGCCATAAGGCAAAAGTTATAACTAAGTGAATCGGGGAACAAAACATTTTCATTTTTGGTGAATGGCTAGGAAACTCCCCATACATTATTTCCCATTGAGAAGTTCTTGTCGATCCTCAAGAGGCATGTGCACAAACAAAAACCCACAAAAACCAACAAATTCCAAGCATTGATCATGCAAGACTGGAATGCCATCAGTCAGGATGTGGCCCAGAAATTAACTGACAGCATGCCAGGGCGGATTGCAATACTATGGAGCTAAAAGAGTTTTATTTTATGTAACATAACATTTTATAATCTTTACATTAGTGAATCAACTTAAATATTAAAATGTCTAATGAAATGTAATGTCTTTCATTGCTGAAATTTGAGCAGAAAATGCTTGGCAGAGGCAGAAAAAACAGTTGTCCTTCCATCGGTAACTTAATCTAAATTAACACTCCCGGCTCCCGGCGCTGTGTGAACGCGTTCATGTGATTGGCTTATAAGTAAACAATCCCCCACGTAGGGTGCGTTCTTGTGATTGGCTAAAACAAGGGAGATATCTGATTGGTTGCAGATCATTCCCTGTTTAAAAAAACACATTTGTGTGTCGAGCCACGTCAGGGGAGTCTCAAAATTCACACACAAATGCAGTGACGTTCACAGACCGCAAGCAGTGTGTAAATCAAGATATATTTGTGTGTGCATCAGAAATACATTTCTGAATCGTGTCCTGTGCATTTCTGAATCTTGTGTGCATTTGTAAATTTTGTTTGCCTTTCTGAATTGTGTGTGCATTTATGAATTTTGTGTGCATTTGTGAATTTTGTGTGCATTTGTGAATCTTCTGTGCTTTTTTAATTTTGTGTGTGCATTTGTGAATTTTGTGCACATTTGTGTATCCTGTGTGTGTATTTATGAATCATGTGTGTGCATGTATGAATCATGCGTGTGCATATGTGAATGTAGTGTGTGCATTTATCTTTATTGAGACTCTTTTAGCTCCATACAATACTACAAATATTGACTCTTTGCATAAACTTAATGTAAATTTCAATAAAAGCGTTTGACCCTTAAAAAAAGATCTAAAAACACAGAAGTAGCAAACTTTGTGAAGACCAATACTTCTTCTATTCTCAAAACATTTTACCACAACTGTAAATCCATAATTGAATGCTGTTAGTAAGCTAGGTAAGACTGTTAATTTAAACATTGAATAGCTAGATTTCTGATATGTTTACTGTATCCAGATCGTGGGCAGCTTTCTTGGTCATTGAATAAATGTATCCAATATAAAAATCATGTAGCTGTATTATATTGTTTTTTGAACAGTGTCGCATGAAAGTTATTCCAGCCTACAGTACCTTGTATTTTGGTCCGTTTTGTGTCCATAATTATCCAACACGTCTCAGGACATACACACTTACATAGTCACACGTTGGACCTTGTTTTGTCTCATGGAACAGATGTTGTCGATCTCTATGTTAATCCTCATAATCCAGGAGTTTTGGACCACCATTTGTTTACATTTACTGTTACATCAGTTACTCCAATTGGAACCCAACCAGGGACTTTTAAGAGCCGCAATAAATAATCTCTGATTACCCAAAGGTTCTTGGATTCCCTTCCTGACTCAATCTACCATACCAATGATGTCAGAATTGACACCTCTGCGAATGATCTAACTGAACATTTACACCTAACCCTGTTTAACACCCTGGGTGCAGTTGGACTGCTAAAAACTAAAGATATCCGCAACAAGATACTTACTCCCTGGTATACAGAAAACATCAGGGGCCTCATTTATAAAACTTTGCAGTGGATTTGCGTCAGAGTGGCTTACGGACGAAATATAGGAAGTGCGTACGCAAAGAAATATTCAGATTTATAAAACCGTGCGCACGGTTTTAGTCAGTGAAACGCCCCGAAATTAATATTTACTGATTGAGAAATCATGTCAAACAGAGAGAGAAAAATCAAAGAAAAAAACTTCACTCAATGTGAAGTAGAAAATATTGTTGGCGAGGTGGAAAATAGGATGAAAATGTTGTTTGAAGGGCACAGTATGCCTATTACCAATGCCGAAAAGGCGTTGGAGTGGCAAAAGGTTGCAGACCCTGTAAGAAAGTCGGACCGTGGCCCAAATAAAAAGTGGTCAGATATCAGTCAATGTCAAAGCGTCTAGCGCTTCATCGCGAAAGTGTGTCTGCCACGGGTGGGGGGAAATTGGTTACATTACAGCAACATGTCTGCATCACAAATTATTTGGACATTGATCGAATGAAAATGCTTTCGATTAATGAAAGCATTTTCATTTGGTGCCCTTATTATGGCAACATGAGTGCAGTCAATAGCACCGATTACATTTGGGAAACCGGACATAGCTACAAATTGCACTTTTATGGTTTGCCTGTTCATGTAATTTTAAATGGGATTATGCGCAAATGGAATTAATTCCAGCTTTCAAAATGGTTAAGACATCCGTCAAGATGGAACAATTGATGGATGGAAATGAAACGGACTAACGGCATATACATGAACACCATGATTCCGTAGCTGATGACATCTATGAACACAACTTTCCCCAGTGGACAATGAAGACATCTATCTAATCTAATGTATGTCTGCTCCGCCAGACGGACGCATCGACAAGGATATGTTTTAAACATTATTTTGTTTATTGTATTATTTATGAGGATGAATTAGATAACATGCCAATAAAATTACAGAACATGTTTGCGTGTTCTTTTTGCAAATATGTCTTCGTTTTCATTTAAGTTGGCTACAGTCTTGTTTTATTTCATTTGTATTCCCCCACAGGCTGTTGATTGTAATAATGGCTTTGTGAAATGTTCATATTATTAATGAGAGACAGTATTTCGATTTTGTTTAGCTACACAATTGTCGCAGTTTCAGACAGTTTCACGTGTTTCACACATCTGACGGCGGTGTCGCCATTTCTCATTTCACCCGTTTTTGTGCGTACGCATGGGTCAGAGTTTCTGTGAAGGACCGCACATTTTCCCGTCAAGTTAGCTGTTTTTAAATCCCAATTATTGTGTAAAGAGTGGCGTACGCCTTCTTTTGTGCGTACGCCACATTTATAAATGAGGCCCCAGAACACTAAACAAGTCTCCAGTGGAAATGGTGTTCTACTAAGTTTGAAGTATTTAGACTAGCTTGGAATGACAGTACTCTACATTAACAAAATGTACTTACTTCAGATTGATTAGCCTATTTCTCCAACCTAATTGAGGAGAACAAAACTATCACAGGATTTCTTTTTGATACAGTTGCAAAGTTAACTAAAAATTTAACTCCGCAAATGAAGTTGGTCTACATTTTGGCAGTAACGAATTCATTATCTTTTTTGATGAAAAGATCATTACCATTAGTGTTGTTTTTGGCGGCCTGTTTTAATTTCAGTTTTAGTCTAGTCTTTGTATCAAACTGTCATTTTAGTTTTATTAGTTTTAGTCACGTTCATACTCTTTTTACTCTAGTCAAGTTTTAGTCAAAGTCTGAGCATTTTAGTCTTATTTTAGTCAAATTATACATGACAAAATTTTATTTTAGTTTCTTTTTAGTAATGCAATTTTATTTAACCCAGTCAATATAGTATAAGTACCGAGTAGTATAAACAAAACCCAAAATTAGCTAAAATGACAAATCTAAACAAGAATACTTATATTGTACATATCATTGAAAATATTTATCTTTTAAGAATTATTTACTAATTATGTTAGACTTTTTACCTTGTTTTTGTCTTATTTTCAGACATAGAGGAAGTCAAATGATCTTAGTGCACTGGCAGTTTTTGCAGTGCATTTTAAGGTCAGTAGTGGAATTTCTATACAGGGCTGAAAGTCGTTGGCGCTGTGTGTGCGGCAATTATGTTCATTGTTTGAGTGACAACCACTCACAAGCAACATCAGTGGAGAGGGAGAGGCACTTCGGATGTGTTCATGAAGACAGAATGTTGTTTACACAATGTGACATTTCTATTCTTTGATGAAATGTGTAGAAGAAAGAAACTGAAAGTGGTTTCGACTCTGACTTCGACTTTGACTCTAGTAATGATCTTTAAAAACAAGATGTAATATCGGTAGTATCCCGATTTTTGGATCGATCTGCCCACCCCGACAGGAAACATAAATACTGCAAAATAATAATAATAACACGACTAAACGAGACAAAATTATTTTTATTTTTTGTTTTGTCTGTCTCGTTTTGGTCAACGAAAATGAAGACACATTTTAGCATAGTTTTTATTTTGTAAATCACAGTCTCGTTTTTACTCATCAACAATATTGCAACATATAGTTAATTATGGTCATCGTCACATGACCAACATTTATGTTTGCGTCTCAACTTGTTTTCATCATGTGATAAAGGTTTGTTGATGACTATATTTTGTCATAATGTTTGTTGATGAAAGCAACACTAATTACCATTAGGAAACAAATCACAGAATCCTGCTTTAGGACGCAAATATCTCCCAAACTCACCTGTCCTGAGGTTGCACAAAACAGTCAGGATCTTGGTTTAGGAAGAAGTTTTTATTTTTTAATCATGTATGCCTTGAATCTTTCACTAAAATAATAAAGGCTTCAAAACCTTCCAGCTGTCAACTGGACCCTATTCCAACTAAACTACTAAAGGAGTTACCCCCTGTGCTTGGCCTGCATATACAAAAATACTAAATTGTGCTCTAGTGTCTGGGTGTGTACCAGATTTCCTAAAATTAGATGTAGTGAAGCCTAACCTTGACCCTGAAATGATTAATAACTACCCGCCTATTTCAAATCTACCATTTCTCTCATAAATATTAGGAAAAGTGGACACTCAACAACTCAGTGCATCCCTAAAGACTAATAATACTTTAGAAAAGCTCCAGTCTGGGTTTAGACACTATCATAGTACTGAGAATGAACTTGTCAAGGTGATAAATGACTTCCAAGTTTCATCCGACCAGAGCTGTGCTTCTGTTCTTGTGCTTCTGGACCTTAGATACCATTGACCACAACATTATTCTAGACAGATTGGAAACCTACATCGGCCTTTGTGGACACGTTCTGGCATGGTTCAGATCCTATCTATTGGAAATATATCAGTTTGAATCTGTGGATGTTCTGTCCTCCAAAATATCTAAGGTATGCTTTGGTGTTCCTCAAGGTTCTGTTGTGGGACTGCTACAGTTCTCACTATATATGTTGCCTTTTGGTGATGTCATCCAGAAACACAGGGATCAAAGGTGCTATATGTAATACATGTACTGTAATAAATCCAAAAATGATGCTAATGCCTCACCAGATATGAAGGAAACATGTTAAGGTCAGTATTTTTTTCTTTTGGAAAAGTACGTTCCGTGACGGAATTTATGTTCATGTTTTGGCCTGTGTGTTGTTATCAACTGCCCATTTTGACAGCACGAACGGATTGCCAGGCATACCTGTAAAAACGCAAACCCAGCGTGCTACAGCCATGGAAGCAGAAAACGAACGAGATCATAGAGATTCTACACAACCTAAAAAACTCTAATTTTTCTAAATCGTTCCATGACCATAGACGTAGTAAAACACGGTTCGCTTGTCATGATTGCGCTGATCTTGCTCGTCACGTTAGTTTCGATTCTGGGGAGGAGGGGGCAGAGGGATACAGCTCAGGTATTTTGAATTTGAACTGCAGTACCCATTTTTTAACGCTGGCTGTACGTTTCACATATAACACCTTTAAAGTTCTCTGTTGCTATGATGGATTTCCATCAATTTGATTTTAGAAATGCCATATCTGAGATCAATTCAGATCCGATGAGAAAAAATAAAAAGGTGGGGGTCTGTATCACTTTTTCTTTTTTTTAAGACAACTACAAATATATGGTCAGTTGTTAGAACAACTAGAGCAGTCAACGGTTATATGACCCAATTGACGGAAGACAAAATGAAACGTCCCGTGTCTTCACATTAAATTACAAATTTTTCTGTGTTTGAAAGTTGGTGTAAACATTTAGGATAATGTAAGTGCACAACAGAAATATATATAATATAGGTATATTGATGTTTGCTTTTTTAATGCAAAGTACGTCTTTTGTTTTGTTTTGGAAAACTACATATTGTACCTTTAAAACGCCACACCTCCTGCTCTGCATACCCAGTTTTAGAGTCCTTCATGGAGGGCATCCATAATGTCTTCATCCCAATCTGGTATAAACCGGCAAGTCTAACTGTAGCATGTCATGTGGGCAGTGGAGTTGAGTAAAAAGCTACCCCCTGCCATCCCATAAGGAAATCTAATATATGAACATATTTGTATATAACTTATGTCTTATATCGGCAAATATGGTGGAAAAATCATCACATATATGTACATATATGTCAAAACATACAAATATTTGCCGTTTTTATATGAATGAATATTTTTCTCATCACAACAGTTTATACAGTAAATGGGCCCACTGCACATGATATGACTCTGCTAAAGTCAACCTTTTAATTTGTATACACTCTGTTAAACACTCAGCCAATTTGCGTGGGCAGATGTGGACACAATGTGGGCAATTGGGCAGGTGCCAATGGGCACTACAATTTGATGGGCACCAAGCAACCAATGTTTTCTTTTTCTTTTTAATTTAACAACATTTTTCTCCCGTCCCAACTCCCAATTCTCACTGACCCTGCCTTGTCGACAGCTCCGTAACTCCTTGGACAGATCTGTGGGGTGGCGAGGGGAGCAGACAGGCTTCATCCAACCACATGCTGCTGACCCACCGATTCTTTTCACACTGCTCATCCAACACAAGCCTTTAGTCAGATCATGCACGGGATGATTACGTTCACCAACTATACGTCCATGATTAAATTTACAGGTGCCTTATCTGCACAGAAGGAGTCACTGCAGAGCGACATGGCAGTATAGATAATCTGATTTATTTAACCCAAATCTCAGACAGAGCTATGCCAATTTGTGCTGTCTCATGCTAGAGGTCCGGGAAAAGTCAGAGTAACCATGGTCAGGCTCGAACCACTGACTATCATGATGTATGAAATCTTCCTAAGTTAAAATTAGTATTGTGTTGTCTAAAAATGACTATGAACTTATTTTGCATTATTTTATATTGACCGGTTGTCATTTTCTGTAAATAAATACCTTGCTTTGAAAATATTTCTATTTGGAATTTAAAGGAAATGTTGTCCGTAGCTTATAAAATAAAACAAAATATATTCATTTTACCCAAACACATACCTGTCAATAGTAAAACCAGACACACTGAATATGTTGCAGTGGTTTCTGAATTCTTTCCAGAGCTGGATATAGGGTCAATTTAGGGACACATAGGGTCACTTTAGGGTCACATAGGGTCACTTTAGGGTCACATAGGGTCACTTTAGGGTCACATAGGGTCACTTTAGGGTCACATAGGGTCACTTTAGGGTCACATAGGGTCACTTTAGGGTCACATAGGGTCACTTTAGCACTCTTCAGTGTTGATAGAGCTTGTCAGTTGTGCAAGATGGTCTTGTAAATAACGGTATATGAGATGTAACTTAACTGATGCGATGCATGAAATGCTAATACATCATTTCCATTTGCTATTTCGTTATCCTGTTGTAACGATGTGAACACCCTAGGTTGATCAAAATTGTTACAATTGAAAATATGGACATAACACACCTGTTGTACCGCTGTTATTTCCTCCAACACTTGAGAGTCAAATGGACTTTCAGCATTATGATGAGGTTTACAACTGACCAGAAATATTTGATTCTTTTAATGTTTTCAGGAGTGTTTAGTTGCAGAGAAATTGGATATGGGTGTTATTTAATTTATCATGATCAGTTTCCAAGAGAGTCAGACACAAGATTTTCTCGAGAATTGTCAAACCTTTCATTCACACAATGCTTGTATGGAATGTGTTGGCATTTTTCTTTGGAAACTGACAGAAAAAATGTGGAAAAAAGATAAGAGGAGTTCTTCAACAAGATTGGGTTTGAGAACTGTAAGGTGCCTCTGTAAGATGCTGAGGCACCACAACCTCTCCAGTGTCTCTACATTTCCTTGGCTGAATCCCTGTTAAAAATGGATGCAGTTTTGATTGCCATCTAAAGTGCCTGTTCAATAAAGCTTCCCTTTTGGTCAAATGTGGGAATTCAGCCAAGGAAAATGTGACTCAACAAGTGAAAAACGTGGCTGACTTGCAGGATTACTATCACTCATAATGAACTGTCAAGAAGCCTGTTGATCAGGTTGTTAGATGGCTGACATTCTTCTGTCCTCACTCACAAACAGATTTACTTGATAATTTTCCAACCCTCATGTTATTCACACAATGCTGGTTTGGAATGTTTTGCGCAATTTTCCTTGGAAACTGATATGAAAAATACATGTGAAGAGTTGTTCAACAAGGCAGTGTTTGTTGAGACCATGCGACAACATAAAGGGCCTCTGTAAGGTGTCGTGGCACCACAAGCTGCCAGAACAGCTTAATTTCTCCTTGGCATGAATTCTTTAAGTCTCTGGATCTCTACTGGAGGGTGTTCTGATGATGTTGGTGGAGAGAGTTGTCTAAACTGTCGCTCCACAATTTCCGATTGGTGTTCAGTTACCTTGAGATCTGGTGACTGTGGTGTCAAGACATCATTTCCATACTCATCGAAAATTTCAGTGACCACTCATGCACTGGACCAAATACCCTGTTTACATGTCTTAATTGTCTTGAAATCTCTTAGGAATGTTGCCATTTCCAGCCCATTACCAACATCTACAGTGTCAACATTAAGAAACTTGATTCTCTCCAGAAAAGGAACTGCAAAAAATACTGATCAAGGACCATTCAATTCTTAGACATGGTAATTCTGAAATATGTGAAATATGATATGAGAGGGACAGATACGTTCATATGGAACTAAATAAAAAAAACTAATTATGTAAATTACGAACATATGAAGATCATGACGCAGTATGTAAACAGCGTAATTTTTGGTAGGGTGAAAGGTCGGGATGGTAGACGGGCATATAAATCTGTGACTTTCAGCCCAGAGTTTGCAAGTTCAAATCCAGACTGAAGCTTTGTGTGTGTTTGGTTCTCCATTCCAGCGTGATGCAGACGTGTTGCACATTATATATTTTTTGTAATATTAACCCTAACCTTAACCTCAGTGGCTACATGGCTAACCTTAACAGTGAACGTTATAATTTTGAATGCTATGGAATGTATAGAATGTGTGGAATGTTCTCCCATGAACCGGCAAAATGAAACATGCAGGTGCAACATATAGAAGGAAGAATATCATTTGATAACAAAATGTGCAGCTTAACGTACATAGACCCCGAATATGTTAACGTAATTTATGTTTTCAAAAAATAGTTTCCTGAGAACATAATTTAAGAGAACTTCAGAGGTATAGAGTAGGGTTCATCCAATCACATTGCCCAGCTGCCAATTCTTTTTGTTTTGTTTGTATTTTCATTGCCATGTCTCCAGACGGCAATCACACATTTGTGGGTGTGTCATTGAAAACATTTGAGCTCGGTGCTTGAGCAAACCAGACCAGCCCATTGACTTACAGTGATTAATTTCCCCTCAATATACATTTCTCATGGCTGTTAGCAAAGCCCCAGGTGGGTTCTTTCGAATTCCTCTTGTGCGCTACATCCATTGTGTGGATTTTGAGAGAGACCTACAACTCGAATTCCGGAAATGTTGGGATGTTTTTTCATTTTGAATGAAATTAATATTAAAAGACTTTTCAATCACATGAGTCAATATGTTATTCACAATAGAACAGAGATAACATAACACATTTTTAAACTGAGAAATGTTACACTTTTATCCACTAAGTGGGCTCATTTCAGATTTGATACCTGCTACAAGTCTCAAAAAAGTTGGCACGGGGAAAAGATTCAGCTGGGAGAACAGCTAGCAACTAATTAAGTTAATTGATATCAAGTCTGTAACATGATTAGCTATAAAAGTGATGTCTTAGAGAGGCAGAGTCTGTCAGAAGTAAAGATGGGCAGAGACTTTTCTAATCTGTGAAAGACTGTATTACAAATCTCATTATCTACAGTGTATAACATCATCAAAATATTCAATTTTATCCAGTGAAACTGGAAAAATCACTGTTCGTTTGGGACAAGGCTGAAGACATTTATTGGATGGCCGTGGTCTTTGTGCCCTCAGACGACACTGCATCACTCATTGGCATGATTGTGTCAATGACATTACTAAATGGGCCCAGGAATACTTCCAGAAACCACTGTCGGTAAACACAATCCGCCGTGCCATCTGCAGATGCCAACTAAAGCTCTATCATGCAAAATTCGGGTTGTAGTTGACACACTACAATTATGTCTACTTCCGACATCAGGTCGAGCGGATTCAGATCAAGACACTGACACCTCACCAGTACCAACAAGACCCCCAACATTATTTAGTGGAGATTTTATTCCCCCACTTCATGGTCCCAGTGCCCCCACACCTTCATATTCCCCATGCCCAACACCTTATTTTTATGATTTCAAGAATGCTAGTGAGGAGATTGAACATTTACAAATCGTTTCACACAAATCATGAGGAAAATTTGCGTAAACATTCTGTAAACAAACAGGAACCATTCCACAAACTCATTTTGCGATCCACAAATAAGGGGCATTCCACAAACTCAGTGGTTCACTTTGTATTGATTATGTCACACACAAATATATCTTCAAGTAATAAAAATTGTTTGCAGATTCTAAGTTATATTTGTGGATCTTGTTTCTTATTTGGAGATAATAAAGTATTTGTTTGTGGATTTTTAAATAGTTTGTTTGCAGATTGTGACTTTTATTTGTGAATCACGTTTTTTATTTACAGATTATGAGGTATTTGTTTGTAGATTCTCTTCATTTGCAAATATTTAGCAGTAAAAAAACATTGCTAAACAACAACATGTTGAAAACAGATAAGAACCAATCAACAAACATTACAGGATCCAAAAATACAAAAAGTACAAATAGTTTTTTTGCAGATAGTGAATTATATTTGTGAATTGTGTTTAATATTTGTAGATTATGAGACATTTGTTTTTGGATAGTGATTTATATATGTGGATTGTGTTTGATATTTGTAGATCATGAGACATTTGTTTGTGGATCTTACTTTTATTTGTGCATCGTGTTTTCCATTTACAAATTGTAAAATATATTTGTGACTTGTAGTATGCACATTTGCAATATTATTGAAGCAAATCTATCTCCATACAATCCTACCAGTCCTAGATTTCAGTGATGTCATTTACAGAACTGCCTCCCTCCTAAAAAGGTTAGATGTAGTCTATCACAGTGTCATCCAGTTTGAATTTTAATCAAATAATTAATCTGAGACTGAAGTATTGATTCACCACAGATGCTATTTAAATGTATTTAATTGGTGTCACACTTAAGGCACTAACAATATTGGAAATAATAAGATTTGGTAGGTGTGCATAATCTATTATGTATTCTGTCACATCATTGCTACAGGCATAAAAGAGCTGTCAGTATGAAGTCTTGATTCTGGGTATTGTTTGGTGTTGAAGTCTGCTTCTGGTGTCTGTTCTGGAAAAAGGTATTGTTGGCAGATGAGAAAAAATGTACAGGTACCAGCGAAAATAGCAAGAGGAAAGTGTGATAAAAAGGAAGCTGCCCAAAATCCAGAGCAGACTATCTCATTTGTAAAATGTAGAAAGAGGAGCGTTGTGTTTTGGCAGTGTCTGCCACTGACACTGGCTCACTTGTCTTCATTGATGATTTAACGGCATCAGCAAAATGAATTCTGAAGTGCAACGCCCCATTTAACACCTGCGACCTACATGCACTAGTGGGCTGGCGCTTACTACACACTCAATGCCTGTATTACTGGTATCTCCTCATATTTACAGTGGGGCAAAAAAGTATTTACTCAGCCACCTATTGTGCAAGATCTCCCGCTTAAAAAGATGAGGGAGGCCTGTAATTTTCATCATAGATGCACTTCAAGTATGAGAGACAAAATGAGAAAAGAAAATCCGGAAAATCACATTGTAGGATTTTTTATGAATTTATTGGTAAATTATGGTGGAAAATATGTATTTGGTCAATAACAAAAGTTTATCTCAATACTTTGTTATATACCCTTTGTTGGCAATGACAGAGGTCAAATGTTTTCTGTAAGTCTTCACAAGGTTTTCACACACTGTTGCTGGTATTTTAGCCCATTCCTTTATGCAGATTTCCTCTAGAGCAATGATGTTTTGGGGCTGTTGCTGGGCAACACAGACTTTCAACTCCCTCCAAAGATTTTCTATGGGGTTGAGATCTGGTGACTGGCTAGGCCACTCCAGGACATTGAACTGCTTCTTACGAAGCCACTCCTTTGTTGCCTGGGCGGTGTGTTTGGGATCATTGTCATGCTGAAAGACCCAGCCATGTTTCATCTTCAATGCCCTTGCTGATGAAAGGAGTGTTTCACTCAAAATTTCACGATACATGGGCCCATTCATTCTTTTCTGTACACGGATCAGTCGTCTTGGTCGCTTTGCAGAAAATATGGCCCAAATCATGATGTTTTCACCCCCATGCTTCACAGTAGGTATGGTTTTCTTTGGATGTAACTCAGCATTCTTTTTCCTCCAAACACGATGAGTTGAGTTTTTACCAAAAAGTTATATTTTGGTTTCATCTGACCATATGACATTCTCCCAATCCTCTTCTGGATAATCCAAGTGCTCTCTAGCAAACCTCAGATGGGCCTGGACATGTGCTGGCTTAAGCAGGGGGACACATCTGGCAATGCAGGATTTGAGTCCCTGGTGGCGTAGTGTGTTACTGATGGTCGCCTTTGTTACTTTGGTCCCAGCTCTCTGCAGGTCATTCACTAGGTCCCCCCATGTTGTTCTGGGATGTTTGCTCACCGTTCTTGTGATAATTTTGACCCCACCAGGTGAGATCTTGCGTGGAGCCCCGGATCGAGGAAGATTATCAGTGGTCTTGTATGTCTTCCATTTTCTTATAATTGCTCCCACGGTTGATGTCTTCACACCAAGCTGCTTAACTATCGCAGATTCAGTCTACCCAGCCTGGTGCAGGTCTACGATTTTAATTCTGGTGTTCTTTGACAGCTCTTTGGTCTTGGCCATAGTGGAGTTTGGAGTGTGACTGTTTGTGGACAGGTGTTTTTTATACTGATAACAAGTTCAAACAGGTCCCATTAATACAAGTAACGAGTGGAGAACAGAGGAGCCTCTTAAAGAAGAAGTTACAGGTCTGTGAGAGCCAGAAATCTTGCTTGTTTGTAGGTGACCAAATACTTTTTTCCCACCATAATTTACCAATAAATTCATTGAAAATCCTACAATGTGATTTTCTGGATTTGTTTTTCTCATTTTGTCTCTCATAGTTGAAGTGTACCTATGGTGAAAATTACAGGCCTCTCTCATCTTTTTAAGTAGGAGAACTTGCACAATTGGTGGCTGACTAAATATGTTTTGCCCCACTTTAAGTCCATTCTACGCATAACCCCTCTGTACCTAAACACTCTTACCATTGCCTTACCCACCCGTAACATTGTAATTTCTTTTTCATTGAATACACTTTGCATTTACTTAGGAAAAGAAAATCCCTTTCTAATGAATTGTGAACAATGCACTGAAATGAAAGCTCATTTGTTAAGGCTGCTGTCAGAATATTTGTCATCCTTCCAACAGTGGAATGTTTATGAAATCAGTTTATGTTTATGAAATCATCCTTTACATTGCCATTTTTTAGGGAGTGCCTCTCAATAAAAGCCATTGGTTAAAGTCTCTGCCTACACTGTCAAAGAAGATCAGACTGGATACAAAGAACAGAAGTGAAGTTTCTCACTCAAAAAAAGGTAATGCTTGATTTTACTGGGCTACTTCAGAATATTTACATCTGTTATAGATTGCATTGTCTTTTCATTATGGTCATAATATTTAATAGAAACCTAACCCACTAAAACCAATAAATAATGTTGTTGACTGTGGGAAATGTAATGACCTTAAGGACAATTTGCTACTCTCTTTTAGCCTTTTATGCACAGTGGATATACGTTAGCAAACAAAATGATGCATTCAATTGTAAATATTCACAAGTGATTAGAATATATACTATTTTAGCTTAATGGTACAGTATCTACCCAAACATGCTACAGTAGCACAAGTTTTCCACAAGTTTAATGTGTGACTTCTGGATATTGTCTGGAAGGACTGTACATCAGAAACCAAAATCACTTATTGTCTGTTCTGAAAACAGGGCCACAGAACTGAGGTATCGTGACCTCAAGATGCATCATGGAACTGCTCAAACCCAACAAACATTTAAAATTATATACATTTTTATTGTTCTGCATGAAATAAAAATTGATCAGTGATACAAGGTTTAAATTTAGCAAAAATGTATTGGTCACTAACTTATAGTTGTGTTTGGTAAGTCTTAATTGTATTTCTATTATTATTATTATTATTATTTAGTCAGGAAAAAAAACTCATTGAGATTTAGAATCTCTTTTTCAAGAGTGTCATGGCCAAAACAGGCAGCCACATTTTACCACATACAGTACACAAAAACAACATAAGATCACCATTTAACAGAATAAAATGTCAAAATCATATTAAAAACAATGACAGGTAAAATAATTTGTTTCAAATTGTTTCGCCAAGGACTTAAAGTCATTAAGCGGTAGCAGATCAGCAAGATTCAAGTGACCCTGCCGTGTATTCCATGGTGATGGGGCAGAACACTTTAAGGCCCTTTTACCCAGCTCAGTCTAGGCAATTGGAACTGTGAGCTTAATGACATCCTGTGACCACCGAACTGTAGACCAGCCGAACTGTAGACCATCGAACTGTAGACCAGCCGAACTGTAGACCAGCCGAACTGTAGACCAGCCGAACTGTAGACCAGCCGAACTGTATTGATGCTACATAAAGACTATGGTCACAGCCCACCCATCATATCTTCATTGTTGGACAATATTTGAACACTGATAAACAAAGTGTCCTTATTAAAATGGGCTGTGTACCTTCAGATCTCCCATTCGGTACAGCCAGAAGAGGACTGCCCCCCCCCCTTGAGTCTGGCCTCTCTCTAGGTTTCTTCCCAGGTCCCACCTACTAGGGAGTTTTTCCTAGCCACTGTGCATCACTTGTGTTGCTTGCTTTTGGGGGTCTCGGGCCGGCTGTCTTTCAAAGCACTTTGTGACAACTGCTGTTGTAAAAAGGGCTTTATAAATAAATTTGATTGATTGATTGATTGATTGATTGATTGAACAAAGAGAGTAACCCACAAATTTTCCTAAAATAAAAATACCCAGATAAGGTGGTAACAAACCCAAAATGGCCTTATAAAATATTACACCATTGACTGAGCCTACAAGTGCCTAGAGATGGCCAGCCAACCCGGGCATAGAAAGTGCAATGATGTGTAAGTGCTTTGTTATTTCAAATAAATCTTAATGCTTAATGATATAGTGTATATTGATCTCAAACACTGAGCACAACCATTCATATATAAAATATCACCATAATCAAGAACAGGCACAAAGGTAACAGAAACTATTCTTCTGTCTTCATAGGAAAAACATACCTTATTTCTAAATTAGAAACCCAATTTACCTTCAGTTATGAACATGCAATTTTAAAGAGATGCCGTTGTCAATTAAAATTCCAAGATATATTTAAGACGTTACCGCCTCAATCACATTGCCCTGAGAAGTAGTAATTTGCAGCCCTGGAAAACATTATTTAATTAATATTCTCAGTGTTCAGGATGAGCTTCAATTTACCCAATGTGAGTTGTACAGCATTACAAGCAGATCGCATGTTCTGGAATGCTTCAATCAGTGTAGCAGCACAACAATAAATAACTATGTCATCAGCACAAAAATGATATTGTGCATTTTGTACATATTTGTCTATTTCATTTATGTAAATACTGAATAATGGGACAAATTACAGATCCCTGGGGTACACCACTCAATACAGACAGCTGATCACACATAGTTCCATTAAATTGTGTACACTGAGTTCTATCAGTCAGATAGTTTGCAAACCATCCAACCCTGTGCTCAGAAAGGCCAATGGTTGTCAACCTCTGCTTCAGGATAACATGATCAACAGTATCCAACGCCTTAGAAAGATCAATAATAATATTTTAATCCGTAGCATCAGTAATGTCAAGAAAATTGTGTTTGACCAACTCCCAGTGGTACAATTACAGAGAGTTGACAAAAGGCAGATGAAACTGAACTGCCCAAATGCAACAGAATGTTCATTAAAACAATTCAGCATATCAGATTTGTTCAAATCAGCCACTGATGAGTCTTTCAACATACATGATGGTAAATCATTACCAGACAACGATTTAATAGTCTTCCTAACGTTTTAGGATCATTCAGGTTTTCTGTGGTAGCTGCCAGGAAATATTCAGACTTGGCTTTCCTGATCAGAGCAGTACATTTATTTCATAGCTGCCTATAAAGTAACTTGTCAGAACCTGTTTTACTTGTCTTAGTCCAGGGAAGTTCACATTAATTGATAATACCAGATAATTCTGAAGAAAACCATAAATGATCACATCCCTTAAGGCTGTACCTCAGAAAAAGAGCATGTTTGTCTATAATTCCAACAAAGCCATCATATAAAAAGGTCCAAGCAGTTTCCACATCAGGAGTAAACACAATCCAACTCCAGTCAAAATTATACAAGGTCATAAAAAAGGCCTGCTCATTGAAGTTCTTAAATGTCCTCTTATAAACGATACAAGGTTTTGTATTAGATATCTTTGCATTTCTAACAGCAACAATAGCACAGTGATCATTACAGAAAACACCAACTGGAGAGTATTTATGTGGAACATTTGTCAGAATCAAATCAATTATAGTGGGTTTCTCTGAACATTTAGTATTTAAGTGTGTGGGACAGTTAATCAACTGTGTAAGATTCATAGTATTACAATACAGTTTTAGGTCATCAGAGACAGGCTTCAACCAACACCAGTTTAAAATAATTTCACTGTACAGAAGGTAGGTTTAGCCATGAGGCCTGTTAATGAAGAGAAGGAATCTACAGGTGCAGAAGTTGGTCTATAACACTCAGCCACTGTAATGGAGAGATGCTTTGAGAACTCAACATTCAAAGCTGGAATTTCCAACTGTTTACATATAGATTAAGACAGCTATGCTCACTTTGGACTTCACGTACAGTAGATTGCCATACCACCACATTCACTCTGTCTATACAGTACATTATTTAAACAGATATCCTTGTATTTAAATTTCGGTACTGAGTGACACAGAAAGAGTACCTGCATAAGCAGACTAACGGAAGGGGGGAGAAACATATATTTCTTTATTTCACCAGGTAAGTTGTCTGAGAACACATTTTAATTTGCAGCAACTACCTGGGTTGATCAGATAAATTTACAATGTTCAGCAAGGAAAGAAAAACAAAGCAGGAAAGAGAGCAACACACACATCACCTAAAACAAACACAGTCAGTAATAAAATATTCTCCCATTAAATGTCTAAAATGCCCTAAAGAAACCAGTTCCCCCAACTTAAAAGTACATTGTAAATCATTCCAGTGTTAGCCATTCCTGGGCTCGGTCTGGTAGCTCATCAGTCTAAGAGTTGAAAGTGAATTACAGTAATATAAAGGTGGTAGCTCATCAGTCTAAGAGTTAAAAGTGAATTACAGTAATATAAAGGTGGTAGCTCATCAGTATAAGAGTTAAAAGAGAATTACAGTAATATGAAGGTGGTAGCTCATCAGTCTAAGAGTTAAAAGTGAATTACAGTAATATAGGGGTGGTAGCTCATCAGTCTAAGAGTTAAAAGTGAATTACAGTAATATAAAGGTGGTAGCTCATCGGTCTAAGAGTTAAAAGTGAATTATAGTATTATAAAGGTGGTAGCTCATCAGTCTAAGAGTTAAAAGTGAGTTACAGTAATATAAAGGTGGTAGCTCATCAGTATAAGAGTTAAAAGTGAATTACAGTAATATAAAGGTGGTAGTTTGTGCAACAGTTTCATAGAGAAAACGTGCTAAATGCATCACTATGCGACACAGTAAAAAGAGCCAGTCCACTTTGATGGGATGCTATGATGGGTACTGAACTTGTCTCCTGTGGAAAAACAAATGGGACTATGTTACACTGCATTTAGAGTAGCAGAGGCATGCATACAGATTGTATCTGTATTGTATCTTCAAACCTAACATGTATTATATGAAGGCATATCTTAGAGAGGCTGTGGCTTTCAGTCTGTTATTCGGTCAACTGTTAGTGGTGTTACGCACAACTCTCCAGAAGGATGGGACCGTGAAACCCCATTGCTCAAGGACCCTCAGAGGACAGAGAAAGAGGTGTGGGGTTGTGGGTGTGAGTAAGGACACTGACACAAAGAATAGCATTTAACAAAGGGCTTTATGTAGGTACAAACCCCCACCCTTAACCTGTGCCCCCTACCTGACACACACAATACCAACTAAAACGGGCACATTGCCAGGTGCCCTAACCTGTAAAGCACTTTTCATTATAGTAGAATAATCTCAAAGTGCATAAAAAATAAAACTATATAAAATAAAATAAAATGTACACTTACATACACACATATACAGTATATACACAACAACGAAATGGTACACAGTTTATCAATTTGAAGAGTAGACCAGCTGAAATACAATAGATGAGCCTTAAGGCCTGCTTTAAAAAGCCTCTGACCAGACAGCACAGATACTGTTAGGAAGGGAGTTCCAAAGACGTGGTCCATGCGAGGTCCAGTTATTGTTCGTAGCCGGGTTCTTGGTTCAGTTTGGTGTGGCTGGACCGTAGGGGGCGTGATGGTTTATAAATGGAGAGTGAATCTGATAGGTAGGAAGGTCTGATGTCATGGAGTGATTTGTAGACTAAGAGGATAACTTTAAAGTAAATTCTTTGGGCAACAGGAAGTCAATGGAGGTCAGCAAAGACAAGGGTGATGTGGCCAGACTTTTACTTTTCTAAGGACACTTGTAGCTCTGTTTTGTATAAACTGCAAGTAATGAACTGAGGATGCTGGAGACCCACAAGTACTGCATTCACATAATCAATTCTGGAGAAAACAAATGAGTTGATGAGCTTTTCTATATCAGGAAAGGTTAGAGTATCTTAAACGGGAGATTTTCTTAAGGTGAAAAAAATATCTTTTACAGAAATGACTGATGTGGGCTTTAAAAGAGAGAGTAGAGTAACATTTCACACCAAATACTGTAAAAAATAAAAAAAATTCTACAATACAAAATAATACAGGGGGTGGTCAGACCAGGTCTTACTTGTGTGCATATACAAGGGAATAACCTACCGGTGATGTAAGGCCCCGAGCACCTTGCCTACACACACTCAAGTGCTACCCCTTCCCCATGGGACGGAATGAAAACAGAGGTTAATAGTAAATCCAACTAAACAAATGACAGAGAATATACTTAACAACAGATAGTCAACTAACAGCACGCACCAGACCAAAACTAAACTCCCTCTCCCAGTCAGGTACCAACAATGACAGACACACAATTGGACAACAAAAATCAACACACAAACCACCCGTACAACAAAGAGAGCGCTCTCTCAAACAGGGCCCAGTTGTTCAAAAAGTCTAATCCGGATTTGGAAATCCCATGTTTTGCCATCCAGGATCAGGTAATCCATCTTAATTTTGTGCTGGTTTTTCAAAGCACAATTCGATTGGAACACCATTATCCAGATTCAAATTTTTTAAGATTACAAAATCTGAATGACCAGTGCTGTCACGAACAGGTGTTATTGTTCATATCTAGATGTTGGAGAGGAAGGCAGATCCCACAGGGAGTGGAGTTCTTAGATTTCAATGAACTCACATCAATGAGTAACTCAAACAATATTTACCCTTACTGCAGACGGACAGGTATTGTAGCTGCACAACGACTATATACTATATACTATGCATTTATCGTGGCATAGAAAGCAGGTAACATACAACGTACACCTGGCTAAACAATACAGGTAAACTCTACTTATGACACTAAGTGGTGAGGACACAAATTAGCAGAGTACCAGCCGCGGTCGGTGGATCTTAATTGGGGAGGAAGGGCTCGTATTACGCTCAGAACCGGAGTGAATGGAATGTGTGCAAAACAAAAAAACAATTGGTTTTGTTCGTTGCTCACCATTCCATTCACTCCGGTCCTAGGCGTAATACGAGCCCGTCCTCCCCAATTAAGATCCACCGACCGCGGCTGCAGAGTACATACATCAGTCTGTAAGGAAACCGCAATTTAGGAAAAATAACCATCCACCGTGGACCGGAGTGAACTCAAAATGAACCGTGTCATCTCCCGGAACACCCAGTGTTTATATATCCTCCTGATTACTAATTCCCCACAGCTTTACGGGAAAGTTACCTACATATATGACTTGAATAGAGAGCTACCCAGAAGGATAAACCCTGACTGTCCAGGAGATGGCGGCAGAGTCCCATACCTGAACTCAACATAAACAGATCAACAGAAGCCTACAGTACATACTATTGGAATTCTAAACAACATAACTCTGAAATGTTCAGTTCAACCCAGCTCAAAATAATCTATTTGTGCCACAACACATTGTTCTTGCCATGATGTGCCGAGTGCTTTAAATTAGACTATGCATGATAATGTACACTACAAGCTATGTAAAAAACAACAGGTAGAGTAGCCAGCGATGGGAACAACTTCTGCTGTTCTCTCAGAATCAGGGACTGATTGGACATGCAATAAGGGATGTAATTGTTAGAATCTACTTTTGACTGGTTCATCTCTGATGGTTTTGTCATTGTAATGTAATTCAGTGATCAATGACAGTTCAAATACACATATTACTTTTGTTTGATATTGACAATTGTTTGGGAGATTATGTTATGGGGACAAAATCATATATTTATATTACTGAACAGTTCTGAATGTGTAGCCTAACTTTATCTACTTTGTCATTGTAAAAAATAAAGTGCAAAATATGACTAAATGTATGTACTGGATACTATGTGATGATGCAAATCTTTAATCATCTTACACATTTTAACGTTTCATTACATTTTGTTCCTGAAATCCACCCTGAATCCACACTTTTGCTGGGATCATGATAATCTGTTTTTTTGGATCAAAGATATCCCTAAAATGTTTTGAACAACGCGTACACTCTAAAAAAAATGGTGCTAAATAGCACTAAATGTGGTTCATTGGCTTGTAATCATAGGGCCACCTATGACCACTAAGTGCTTGTTAATTGGGGCAGTATTGCCCTTTTTGATGATGACACCTTCAAATTATTCATAAAGTTCCATGAGAAGGGTTTGTTCTGCTTCTGAGAAGAAAATCGCTGTAGATTTTGCTTTTGCTAATTACTAAAATGGTGATAATTATTTGAGGATTGAGCATACATTTAGTGAATAATAATTATTTTGTTCCAAGATGATAACACAACAACCTTTAAGCCTATAACTGAAATAGCAGACATGAAATCAACTGCATGAGGATGGACAACAGCTTAGTATATTTATAAATAAAGCTTAATTTAAAACTATGTGCATACATATAATATCAAAATAATAAATATAATAAAAGTTATTGAAACTGAATTTACTTTACCTGGATGGGGTATTACACATTGAACTGGTATTACATGAACATATACAGTCATGACCAAGTGTTTTGAGAATGGCACAAATACTATTTCTAAGTGTTGATGATGGCAATTTGCATATACTCCAGAATGTCATGAAGAGTGATCAGATGATTTGCAATGAATTGCAAAGTCCCTCTTTGCCATGAAAATGAATTTCATCCCCAAAAAAATATTTCCAATGCATTTCATGCTGATTGAGTTAGAATAACAGACTGGAAGCTTTAAAAAAGAGGGTGGTGCTTGAAATCATTGTTCTTCCTCTGTCAATCATGGTTACCTGCAAGGAAACACGTGCCATCATCATTTGCTTTGCACAGAAAGGGCTTCACAGGCAAGGATATTGCTGCTAGTAAGATTGCACCTAAATCAACCATTTATCGGATCATCAAGGTCACTGAGGCTGCAGACATTGTTAAAATTAGTATTTGTGTCATTGTCAAAACCTTTGGCTACGACTGTACACACTTGATTAAATTAAGGAATAACAGCTGGGAAATAATGAAACGGAAAAAAGACAAGTGATTGGAGGCTGATGATGTAACGCAACCTTCCAGAAGCAGCGGCACATAAAACAGATAATTGGTTTAGGGCACTGGTTATACCCTCTACCACGGCCTTGAACCATGAACTGGTTTAGGCCACTGGTTATACCCTCTACCACGGCCTAGAACCATGAACTGCTGATTCAGATTCAACAATAAAAGCAACAACATACTGTGTTAGCAAAGAAAAAGAAAATAGTTACTGTATCTTTATAAAAAATGTAATTGGAAATATATTGTCAGCAAGTTGATACTGTATATAGCTAAAACATTATCAGCACATTAATATTTTGTTATTAATTCAACTGATCCAGTGTTTCATTAAAATGGTCAATGTGGATATACAGTATGAGTAGGGAATTGGACATGACTAATTGGGAGGGAAAAAACTAGATAAAGTCCCACAAAAAAAGAAATATATGAATGCATTTTCTCCTATTTGCTTTGGGTGGCAATATATAAGATGTGTAAAAAAAGTGAAAATAAGGAATTTTTTGAATATTTTGTATTTTTCATCAAGCTCTCTTAGTGTGAAAAGAAGATTAAGAAGACCAGGTCAAGACCAGTTCAAGACTAATCATCAAACTGTAAGTTCATGAATTTACTGGGTGACATTAATCACTGTTTCCTTTGACACTACATAATGTCAGTTTTGAATGTATAACTCACAGTATCTCTTTAAAAATTATCAATTTCCTTTTCAGCTTGTAAAGGATCAAAAACATCTCAGTAAGGATGTCATTTTGGACAGAGGAAGGAACGTTGAAAAAGATAGGTTTGGCAGTAGTGGTGGTCGTGATAGCAGCGTTGATACCTGTTGGAGAGAGAGCCGATGTGGAAGCAGGGATAAAGGTAGTGTCCGCGTTGGTATCAGGCCTTGTGTTTGGGTACGTGTCTGGAAGAATAAAGGAGGTGCCATCGATAGTGCAAGTACCAGGGTTTGTGTTATGGTTAGGTTCATTGGTAGATTTTGTGCCAGGGGTAATTGAAGGAAAAAAATTTGTGTCGAATCAAGTCTCCGAATTACAAGAAAAGCCAGGTGTACGGTCTGGGTTAGTATCAGGGGTAGTCTCTAGATTAAGTATATTTCCCATTACATTGGTTGCGTCTGGGATAGTGTCAGGAGCAGTCTTAAAGGTTGTGCCTGGGTTAGTGTCATATTTAGGGATGGTGCTAGGTTCGTTTGGTGATGAGATAACAGCGCTGGTGTCAGGGCTAGTGGCAGGGCACATGTCAGGGGTTGAGCATGTGCAGGGTGTGTTAGTGTCTGGGGTAGTGTCATTGTTAGTGTCATGGGCAGTGATTTGGTTTATGGGAGTGTTTGGCCTAATGTCAATACTGTCCTGGATAATGTCAATGCTGTCCTGGGCAATTTCAACAATTTCCTGGACAGTGAGTATACTGTCCTGGATGATGTAAACCTTACTGCCGTCTATGAATTCCAGTAGTGGAATGAGAAAATGTAACAGGACAAAAACGCATCTCTCACACCTTATTCAACACAAAGGGGGGTCAGAAGCATCTAACCCCCCACTGGACAACAAAGTCATGCCCGATGGGTGAAGACAACAGATCAACTTTATGATCCCAACAAAGACTGTACCTAATAATATGACGTTGATGTTTTCTTGAAAGTACCATAAAGGGAGTTTTTTAATATACATACATCATAAGGTTGCATATGTCAAATCTTCTCTCCACAGAATTATTATAGCTGACAAAAGGTCCACAGAGACAAACGCTGTTCTCACTGGGGGGAAGCATGTAAATTGAATGTAAATGCGTGCAGCCTTTTCTATTGTTAGGTCCAGGTTTGCGACTTAAAGTCGGTGAATAAAGTAATCAATGTAAATGTGTCAATACTGTTTTTTTGTTTTCACACATAGCCAGTGAAATGTGATTTTCCTTTTGGCGCAGAGTGAAAAGTGTGGTGGCGCCTGAACAGAGAGGATACATTTCTTGTTTTAGTTAGTTTGATGAGTCTTTTTTGTAAACGATAATCCTGGAAAGTTATTGGCAAGACTGGGTGTTAGAGTATAAATTATTTAGACAAAACTGTATAGTTTTTGTTAGGCCTAAGGGCGGCAGGATTCTGGAATGTGTACTATTTTGGGTATGTAATTTGTATTTCATTGTCCGATGAAAGAGTTGTAATTTTATGCCTTTTAAATGGTATTAAATGTTATTGCTTTAAACCGAGCTCTGTTTGTACATTCCAAGTTTATTCCTAAGAATTTCTCCAGTGGAGATATTGGGAAATCACTGGTGTCATATCATCTGCCTGCTCCTATGTTCTGTTCTTATCACACACTTGCACACACATTGCTAGCAAGCAGCTGGGTTCTCACTGAGTCGAGGGCTAATACCTAGTGGGTTTCCGAACATCGGCTGATATTTCTCCGTAAGTACAGGTCCTTCTCAAGAAATTAGCATATTGTGATAAAGTTTATTATTTTCCATAATGTAATGATAAAAATGTAACTTTCATATATTTTAGATTCATTGCACACCAACTGAAATATTTTAGGTCATTTATTGTTGTAATACTGATGATTTTGGCATACAGCTCATGAAAACCCAAAATTCCTATCTCAAAGAATTAGCATATCATGAAAAGGGTCTCTAAACGAGCTATTAACCTAATCATCTGAATCAACTATTTAACTCTAAACACCTGCAAAAAATTCCTGAGGCTTTTAAAAACTCCCAGCCTGTTTCATTACTCAAAACCGCAATCATGGGTAAGACTGCCGACCTGACTGCTGTCCAGAAGGCCATCATTGACACCCTCAAGCAAGAGGGTAAGACACAGAAAGAAATTTCTGAACAAATAGGCTGTTCCCAGAGTGCTGTATCAAG
>JACXGM010009880.1:0-10805 GCA_016801145.1 Umbra pygmaea | reverse complement strand
GATTCCCGACCAAGTATTGAATGCATAACTGAACATAGTTATTTGAAGGTTGACTTTGTCTTTTTTTTTTTGTATTACAAACACTTATCTTATTGGTCAGATGAAATATGGTAATTCTTTGAGATTTTCTTTGAGAATTTTGGGTTTTCATGAGCTGTATGCCAAAATCATCAGTATTAAAACAATAAATTACCTGAAATATTTCAGTTGGTGTGCAATGAATCTAAAATATATGAAAGTTTAATTTTATCATTACATTATGGAAAATAATGAATTTTATCAAAATATGTTAATTTCTTGAGAAGGACCTGTACATAAATTGCCATATTAGATTTCTCTATGGGTAGAGAAGCTCTCCCCATTGTTCTTCAGTCCTACTGGGAATATGAAACTTGTAGTTACCTAACCTTAACCCTAATCTTAATCTAACCTTGACCTAACCTTAATCCTACCCTAACCTTAACCCTACCCTTAACCTAACTTTAACCCATACCTAACCTTAACCTTACCTAACCCTTATCTAACCTTAACTTTAACCTTAACCTAACCTTAACCCTGACCTAACTTTAACCCTAACTTTATCTTTACCTTAACCCTTACCTGACTTAACCTTAACCCTAACCTAATCATAACACAAAAATAGGAAAATAATATTCAGATAGTTATATATAACATTTCGCATTTTATACATTCACCAAACACACTGACAAATAGTAACGTACACATTTTAGGTAACTGCTATAATAAGAAACAAAATTCCAAATTTCAGCCTGGAATTCGAACTGGAAACCAGCTGGTTACTAGTCAGGTGCTGTAACCACTAGGCCAATGTTGGCTTCTGCAGCCTCATGATAACTTAATAGTAAAACATAATTAATTTAAATTCATGTAATATTTGAATTTGATTGGCTGATATAAAAGAAAGGGTGGAGTTTCTTCAAAATTGGGTGGTGTTACTTCAAAATTGCCTGTAAGGCAGCAGTGCCATCCCACCCAGGCACATTTCAGGGACCTTAGTCCTTTTTGCTGCTCAACATTGAAGCACATGTACACAGTAGAAATTCAAGCTTTGAGGGGAGGTGTTTACAAATAAATATTCTACAATCTGCATATATCTGAAGAAGGTACATCATACATTTTTATCTGTAAAATCTCATTTTGGCAATCAACTAAATCAGGTGAGCATTCACATTCATAGCAAGTAAATAGAATACCAATGAATGCTTGTTCTTGATTCAAGTGGTGTCCTTACAAATTTACGTATTTGCATTTTACACACACAAAATAATATTATTTTTAACTAAATGCAATGCGTTGAGGGTGTTTAGTAATTGTATTTTTGTTTAAAAAAAATCTTTAATAAACTCTACCTCTGGGGACAATGAGAAATCTTGGAATTTTTTCACCCAACAGTGTTTTCACATTCACTGTGTCACTGCAGTGGAACACACACCTTCTGAGCTCTTGATTGGCCATTGATGGTGACAAGGATATTTGCAAAAATTCCAAGGTCGGTGACTTTCATGTAAATTATGTTTTATGTACGTTACTATACGTTCCAAATTCTGCTCTCCTGACCTGGAGTCTGTTTTCTGTTGCAAAATGTTACGGTTCACCCAACAAATTCTGATCAGTCATTTTGGCTGGAGTTTCCATTCAACCAAATGCCTGCACAAACAATACTGGCTGACCAGTTAACTGAGGTTGTAAGTAAGCACCTGAATTCTACATTAACCACTAAGGTGACTGTAACCACACATAATGTAAAAAATATTTTTCCAGGTACAACTTGGTCTGATCTATTCAGTCAAAGTAATATAAAGAGAACTGAAATTTTAATAATTCTATCAAAGTGCTAAGCTCATTTATTTTGTGTGGTAGGAAAAACAAATGTAATCTTCAGTAGTACAACAGTTATTACTTCCTAGTTAGTTCAAACAAATACAATGTATTATTAAAATCAGGTTTTTGCATACTTTGATAAACAATCAATACTTATTTGGGCCAATCCCACCTAATGTAATTCTGACAAATTTTAGCCCTAAAGTAATTCTGACTACTTTTAGCCCTAGTGTAATTCTGACTAACATTCGCCCTTGTCATCAGGTTGCAGTTGTCATTACAAAGGCTCCAAAGCAACATGACAAGGGCGACCTTATGACAAGGGCGAATGTTAGTCAGAATTACACTAGGGCTTGTCATCAGGTTGCAGTTGTCATTACAAAGGCTCCAAAGCAACATGAAAATACATTTCTAAAACCATCCAGGAAAAACAACATGGTGGGTGCATATCAGTCTGGAAAAGGGTTTCAAAGGCATTTCAAAATCTGAGCCGAGGTACAAGTCATATTGTCCAAATGGAGAATGAAACTTCTCATTTTCCCAAAATCTCTCCATGAGCAAGGTGTGATATTATTGAGGATGACACTAAGGACTTTAGAACAACATCTAGAGATCTGCAGGTCTCTCTCACCTCTTCAGCTAAGACCAGTGTATCTGACCTCCATCAGATAGACACTGGGCTAATATAGGATTCATGGCAGAGTAGCAAAGCAGAAACCACTGTTCACTTAAAGGAAATATTTTGCTTGAGTTTGTCACAAAGCCCTTTACCAACATTAAATGAACCATAAACCCTGCTTTGTATTCTACAGGAGAATGTCTGTGCTTGAGCTGAAGTGCAGCTGGTTCAGACAGCAAGACAAGAACCAAAATACACAAATACTGTAGGTCTATACTAGAATGGCAGAGGAACAAGACATGTCAAGTTTGGGAAGGGCCTAGTTAAAGTCCAGAATTGAACCATAGTACACCTTCAAAGTGTTCGGTAATGTTGTGTAAAACAAATGATAAATCTCCCAATACCACCCTATTTTAGTCGAGGTTGTCACACTACAAATGATATAAATGTTCACGGGGGTGGACTCATGCAAGACACTCTACATCTCCAAGACCATCTTGGCAAATGTTTATCACTGCTGGAAATGAATGATTTATCATAAATTATTCACATGCAAAGCCAATTTTCAGCAGCCATTAATTCAGTTTCCTACAGTGTCATGAAACCTTTAGCTCTTGATCCATAATTAATCATGTTTTGACTATAAATTCTGTCACAGTGTTGGTGTGGAGAGAGGGAGACCCAAAGGCAGGTGGTTGTAGATAGTTCTTGTTCATTTTATTTAGACACAATCCAGAAAACTTACATGTAATGTTGGTTGCAGGGTACACGGTAAAGCAAGTGCACACGGAATAGACCTAATGATGGCTAAACAGATATTCATATAACGCATACATTTTAACTACAAACTTCAGGGACTCACTTGTCACAACCTTACACATATACGTGTAGCTCCCGGATAGCCTTCAAAAACCAACGGAACGTAAAACACAACGACAATATATCAATGCCCGACACCTCTTCCTCAGTTCGGCCAGCTTATAAAGAACAAACTAACTAGCTAATCTAACATTGCTGCATTCACTCACTAATCAGATACCAGACTAATCTAACCTAGCAACTACCATGGCAACGGCCGAACAGGGGAAGAGGTGTCGCAACACTTAAAGGGACATACACGACAACCAAAACCTTCATGCAATGCACTGAATAACATAAAACTAACCAGAATATATACAAATTAAACTAAAATAGAATATAGAGTCCATGTCTCAGTCCATGCACACCAGCCACCACTGGGCTGGGTGTGACAAATTCAGATCAATTTAATGCCACCTTGGTGAATGAAGGAATCACTTTCTATCAATTCACAAACTCCTGGGTGTTCTGAAACATTTGATAGTGTACATGAGAACATTTGAGAAAATCTGCATATGATTTGAAAATTGGCATCACACAACAAAGCCATGGTTGACTGGCGAGCTTAGGAGCAAAAATAATGTTATAAAATATTAAACCTATAAAAGAAATAGTAATAATGGCAAGACACAAATATACAGTACACTATACACTATTGAAATATTTATACATATTCTCAAATGTACAATATTATTAACATAGAGCTTTAGGAAAATGATATGCACTGTGATACAACAATCAATGTAAAATTGGGAACTGTGGTTCTATGTGTTTTTATGCTTTTACAAGCTGTGATTTTGGCAGGTCTTTATTCGAAAATAGATTTTCAACCCAGTGAAATAAATATTTACAAAAACAAATACTGAGTTAAAATGAACATGCTTTTTTTCTGTCTGAGTATCAATTTGTAGCATGACATTCCACCACAACACCACTATAACGGTTTTTGGTTTCGGTACAGTTAAGACTTGTGGTATGTCCAGGGTATTTATGTCTGTTTGAAGCGTATGCAAAGATTCATAAAAAATGATGAAATGGATTGAAATTCAAACAAGGGAGCAGTGTGGAAAACCACACAATAGCTTGGCACAGATGGCTAGGAGATACTGTGCTGAGCAGTTTTTCCGTAGCTGCAACTTTGTATGTACGGTAGGATATCAGGGAATTGCAGAGTAAAAAAATTGGAAATTCAGGGAGAAACACAATACATTATTTTTATGTCTGACATTGGTGAATACACTGGTAAAAACACATACGGTAAATACAACAGTTTGTGTCAAATTCTGCTGTGTTATGCTGTGTTACTTTAGACCAGTGGTCCTCAAACCCTTCCATGGAGGGCCTAGTTTATGCAGGTTTTCGCTTTTACCTTGTACAAGCCTGATGGAGTAGCTCACTAATTGGTTAGTATCTCCCCTCACCTGGCAGTCTAGGTCCTAATTACGCTCTAATTGAAGGGAAAGACCAAAAACCAGCATACACTAGGCCCTCCATGGAAGGGTTTGAGGACCACTGCTATAGACCTAGTTGTCCAGGAAAAAATCCTTAAAGCACATTAACGCAATAAATAAATACGTGGACAGAGCAGGCAAGAAAATAGAACTGAATTTAAAAAAGCATCTTATTTTTTGCTGGGTCCTTAGGACTTATAAATACATACAAATTGAGATCATACCTCTGATTAATCTCTCCATCCCAACTCCTACTATAATATGTCTAGACTGACAGGTACCGCAGACAATGTAATGTTGTTTTAGGGACTATTTCGTCCTACTTGCAGACACAAACCAACCACATGATCTCACAAAGTACAGAAAAGCAATACAGATAACCTCTCACACCAAATTCAATAGATGAAAGAAAGAGGCATTTTCATTGTGACTGTCACATTATGGCAAGGGCTGCAGCCATGTTGTGGCAGGAATAAATTATTAGGATTTATGTTTGACTGTTTAAAGGACTGTGAATATTCGAGTTGTTTATTAATTGACTTCTGGCTTTGTTTATTTTGACTTCTGGGCATTAGGGTTTAGTTTACTTACTCTAGGCTCTGTTATTTAGAACTGTCCAATGTGACCACACCAGGACATTTGTCATCTGGTATGCTTTATAAGCTCCAATGTTCCAGAATGTGGTTGCTTGGCATTTTGAGTTCTGTCTCCAACAAAGTCCACAGAAAAGCTCTTCGAACAACAGTGCTTATAAGCAATTAATAGGACAGAGAGTGGGTGAAGAGCACACTGTTGTGCCATCATAAATCCTATCAGGGCTGAACTGTAATGACCACGACTCAGATAACAGAGTCTTACCATTACGCGGCGCAAACTGGTTTAGTATCCACTTATCAAAAATCCAAAACAGTTGTCAAGCAGGAAGAGTTCGTTACACATATCTTGCTTAAATGGTACATTACAATGCCAGATCCAAAACATAGGCAGGTAGAAAAAAGTTAAATAATTAAATTCCACTCAGAATAAGAAAGAACAGGCTCAGTATGTCACAGTGTAATGCAAACAATATCTCATAAATGGCTCACTGTAACAGGCATGCTAATATAGGGCAGGACACAGGTGGTTAGAATTCTGGTGATTGCGAGCACTGCTGAGGGATGCGTTCACGTGTTCCGGGAAGATGGTCCCTTTTGGTGTCTGATGATGAGTTCTGGGGCGCAGTGGTACTGCAGCCAGTGGATGTTACATGAACAAGTCTTAAAGCTGAACTATATAAGAATTTTGTATTAAAAGATGGTTATTTTATTAGCCTCGATCATTGAATGAGTTCATACAATAACAAAAAGTGTCCCATTCACTCAGTTGGAGGTGCTCTGTATCCTGTACCTTGCTGCTATACAAATCATTGGTCGGGACATGTTGGCATGCAGGGTTCGCAATGACTTATGACTATTGGAGGATCCCCTAACATTTCATGATTTGTCTGGGACCCCACAATCTGAAAAAATCTTATGGGGGGTCCCTAGTGACTTATGGAAGGTACCAGACCCTGTTCATTTTGAACCCTGTTTGTTAGGGAAAATCTAATTCCACACAGGAAATGCTGCTTTTGACGTACCAATTCAAAACTTAGGACAGGCTTAAAAAAGTAAGAAGCGTATGGCAAAGTAGTTTTTGTGTTTGCAATATATTATCCTAGAGAAATGATTTAATAATGATGGAGGAAATCAGTGAGATGGAATTACGATTTTGATCAGAAGAACACCAATCTGCTAAAATTTTAGCCGTGGCAAAACTCAGGTGAACATCGGTGCAGCTTGCTATCCATGATGACAATAACTCATGGAGCAGAGGGGTTTAAACATCAATGCTGATATGGCAATGCTTCTCTTAGGCAAGTAAAGCTAGCTTATTTTCCAGTCCTTTATTAACCTTGGTAGGGGCATTAAACAGTAACTGACCTCACACAAGCGACAGGTTTTCTTGGAAAGTTAGGCAGAATATTTCTAGATATTGAAAGTTAGGTGGTTCAGCATCTTCATCTCGGATGTTCATGCATCCCTTTAGATCAGGGCTACACAACCCTGTTCCTGGTGATCTGCCATCCTGTAGGTTCTCTTCAAACCTTAGTTACCACACCTGATTCTAATAATTAGCTAAATGAAAGCTAAATTAGGTGACTCTTAACTGAGGTTGGATCTCCAGGAACAGGGATGGGCAGCGCTGCATTAGATCTTCAAATGCAACTGTGTACAGTACTTGTGCTATTTTACCATAATTTGACAAATAAATACAGTAGTTGCCTACTATGAACGTTTCATTCTGGTGTTTCCATCAGATAAGTTAAAGTACACATTGTTTTGAAAACACTGCTGCCAAATAAGTACTGACAAAGATAAAGTCAAAAGAACTACACTTCTCAATATTTTACAAATCTCAGGCCTGTCTGGCAGAGTCTTTATTATAAAGGAGGAAGCATTTTACCTGTAGATAACCCTTATGTCCCCTTATGGCTGCCCACAAGTCAGTGTGCAGTCAGGTTGTTGAATAGGGATACCTAAATATGGACGTGTATCAATTTAAAAAAAACTGGTTCTTGCCTTGAACAATTCACAATTTGTTGTGCATTTTTGTTTTGCCTGTATGGATTTATACGGTAATTATAGTATTGCTGGCTGAAAATATGTGTGTCACCAATTAGTATTTCACTGATATTTAAGAACTGCTTATATTGAACGTTAAATTAAAAATGTATTGTCTCTACAACTTCCTACATTCTGTGACAAATACGTTTCTGATAATGTATTACATAACCAGTATTCCCCATAAAATAAGTGAAATGCATATTTGCATATCGCTTCATGAGGTTGGCAGAAAGAAAATAAATTGTGGCTCAAATGTTCCAACAAAGCTAAAGGTGACAATATGACTTTAAATACAGCAAGAGTCAAGCACCTTGTAATACCATTGAATTTATATGAGTGATCAGTAGGAAGAGTGAATAAAAACTTACATTTCAACTATACTGGTCATAGAACTGCCCTTTAAGACTCATTGAGGAACAGCAGGAATTATATGTACTGAATTACTGATATATTCAGAAAATATACCTATAAATAAATACATTTTAAGAAAACATGCTTGGTAAGGAAAAGTGAACCTTGCATAAAATATTAAAATTGAGAATCTGCAGGAAAAGTGCTTTATCTATATTAATGGTTATATTCTAAATGCACTGATTGCGAAGCAACACAACAGAAGTGCACAATGCAAAACAATTGCAGTACAAAAAAATTGTGTTACTCATCAACCCTTTTTGAGCGGAGGTTGAGAAAAGAAGCGGATGTGTAAACAAATGTGACCAAATGCAGGCTTCGATTAGAGGAATAGGAGCTATATGACTAATGCATTTCCAATGTGTGGCTTCCTGTTTAGAGCGAGAAGCTATATATTGCTTGTTACTGCATGCAGAGTAGGTGTACTAGGGCCAAAGACTAAGCATCGGGGGCATTTATTACTCAGCATTGGCCTGTGTTTTGAATACCAAAGCCAATACATGCAGGTTTTTCATAACTATTGCCAATGCCAGAATTAGCATAAATGAATAACTCAACTCTGATTGGAGCAGAATCCTTGAGTGGCTTTAATTTATCTGTTGGGAGATAGCACCACCGTGTGGTAATAATGGATGACATCCAAGTATTCTGTTGAGCCAACATTATATGTAGCTAGTACAGTAACTACATTTACACTCACCGACCACTTCATTAGGTGTACCTGTTCAGCTGGTCATTAGTGCACATATCTAATCAGCAAATAACATGGCAGAAAGTCAATGCATTTAGAAATGTAGACAATCTGCTGAAATTCAAACCAAACACAAAAATGGGGAGGAAAGGTGATTTAAGTGATTTTGAACGTGGCATGGTTGTTGGTGCCAGACGGGCTGGTTTGCTTAAGTGCTGATCTATTGAGATTTAATGTTGTGGGGGATATTTTCTGTCACACTGGGTCCTAGTACCAAGTGAGCATCGTTAAAATGCCTACCTGAGTATTGTTGCTGACCATGTCCATTCCTTTTGACCACAGGCTACCCATCTTCTAATGGCTAACTCCAGCAGGATAACACACTATGTCACAAAGATCACATAATCTCAAACTGGTATCTTGATCATGACAATGAGTTCACTGTACTAAAATGGCCTCCACATCTGCAGCAAATGTGTAAGGCAATATTGTCAATAAGGACCAAAAATCTCAGGAATTTTTCCAGCACCTTTTTGAATGTATGCCATGAAGAATTAAGGCAGTTCTGAAAGCTAAAGTGGTAACTCGGGGGTACTAGCAAGGTGTACGGTACCTAATGAAGTGGCCGGTAAGTGTATCTTTACTGTACTTCTGATAGCTATCAAAACAGCATGAACCACACCCAACACAAAAGAAAACAAAAACACGCACACAAATATACAGTCACAGTTTGACATACATTATTCTATGATCTCTCTATACAATAAAATCGGTTAAGATACACAATCAATTGATATGAATACAAAAAGTTAGTTTGTACACAATGTGTTTACTACCACATAAAACAATCTGCTTTGGTTTATCTTGAGGTCAATGGCAATATTTCATACCTCAAACTAGAGGGAGTTGATACGCCCCCCAGTTGGTATGCTCCACTCCATATCGAAAATTGTTTGGCGTTATGTTGATGCTGAGGCTATTGCCTTGTTGGAGATAAACAATCCTGGATATGAACACAGTGCCCTCTTTCACTTCGTGATAAACAGCTTCGCTCAGCTTTCTCGGTTGCATTTTCAAACCATTTCTAAACAGAGTCACTGTTCTCTTCACGTCCGTCCCAGTAACTCTAGTGAAGGTAACCTGAGCAAAGACGTAGTAGAAGCCCCCAGATGTGGCGACAACCGAGTTGTTGCGCAGGCAAAGAGAGCAGGAGTTACGGGGTCTTATTTCAATGTCATTCTCCCAATCGATGAAGTTTTCTTCTGGTAACAGGAAACAAAAAAGAAGTTAAAAGAAATACTATAGGCACATCCTTATTATATAAATCGGTAAATAATACGCTGTTTGGAATATATTGATTACCGGTGCAGGACGGTTTCTAGCACCGGGGCTGACACGTTCTCCTGGCAACACCATATTATGCCGGCAACACAAACTCTGATTTTTTCCTTTCAGAATAATAGCGCTCCTTTTAATTCATTGCAATAATCAATGTGAATTCATTAGAAAGCTAGTGAATTATAACCAAATGCAATTGTATTGTGTATAAAGAAACAATAAGAGTATGCGATAAAAACATATATTTAACATGTTTTCCATAACAACGTTACAAACTTAACTCGTATGTTGTACAGTAACACATACACATAATTTGATTGAATAGCCTATAGGCTATTGGCAGTGGCTCATGTGAAAACACGATTATATTTGAAAAACTTTCACTAGAGTCTGTTTTATCCAACAATAGACAATGATATCAATATTCATTAACATAGACCCACTATATATGCACTGAAATAACAATGACTATTGTAATGAATTACGAGCGCTATTGTTTTGAAGAGTAAAATCCGAGTTTGTGTTGCCAGGCATAATCTAGTGTTGCCAAGCGAACGTGTCAGCCCCGGTGCTAGAAACAGACTAGATTTCACCTTGTTCTGCGTACGTGGTAAAGTTAATTTTTTGGTTCACTTCATACCCTATATCAGTTTCAAATCCATTCCTCACATCTAAGCATTAACAGAAGTGCTCGATTTTGAGTTTTGAAAGCCACTTCAAAAATAGCGTGTAGGAGGAACACAAAGCATATTAGTAAAATGTCGGCAGTGCTTGAAGTGGGGGAAAAAAGGTGCCGGTACTCTCTTTTATTGGCAAATGTTTATGAAATTTAAGATTACTACAGTGAAAAACAAAATTTGAGATATTACTGGACTGGTACAACAACGATTGTTATTTAGAACAACATAAATTTATTAAACAAGTTGTGTGTGTGTGTGTGTGTGTGTGTG
>JACXGM010009879.1:0-26994 GCA_016801145.1 Umbra pygmaea | reverse complement strand
AATACAAGTTATTATACAAAATATTGGCAACAAATAGAAATCTATACAAGTGGGGAATACAATCTTCCCAACTCTGCAGATTTTGCTCTGAGGAAGCAGAATCTATAGATCATCTTTTTTGGTACTGTCCTTATGTTGCTTGTTTTTGGTCACAGGTACAAGAATGGATGAATAAATGCAATATTTGTTTTGAATTAACATTACAAACAGCAATACTTGGAGACTTAAAATGTAGTAGTCAGACAATTAATAATATGATAATTATTTTAGCAAAAATATTTATCTTTATTTCCAAATTGGTGGAGTCATTGAAAATAGAAAGGTTTCATAATTATGTGAAGCATCACAGTACAGTAGAAATTTACATGGCAAATAGAAACCCATTATAGATGGACAGTGTTGGGTGTGGATGAGGTGTGAAACAAGTGAAAGTGGGATCTGTAAAACGCATACGATTTGTAAATATTGTAAAAATAATACAAAATGTATAAGCTAGAGATAAATATGAAAATGGCACAATGTAATTGGTCTCAACATTTGATCACGGTTAGGTAAAAGTTAGGACGGGTGTAAAACGTAGATAGCAATAATATAAAACAAAAAAAGTGGGATTGGAAATGATGCACATTTTAGAAAAAAGTCAATCCTGTTGTCAAATACTGAAGCTGACCTTTCCCCCCAAAAATATGAATATATAGCGTCACCTAATTTCACCTTTAAAACAAAAGCCATCGATAAAAAATAAATGTTTCATATTTAAAAATATAAGAATGTTTAAAATTTTAGAATGTTGTTTAATATGGGAAATAAATATTTTACAATGTTGTAATGTAATTTAGTGTTATATGTTATATTTTCAAGAAGGATAATGTTTCCAATGGTTAATTGTTTTGATTTTTATTACTGGAGGACTTTTATTTAGGAAGAATGTTCACATTTGAGTTCACATTTGAATGGCCATTCAATACATACATAAGTTCACATTTGAATGGCCATATCCATAAGTCTGTCTACAAAACACAGCAACATTTCCATTACATACAGTTACCCATGTATTGGGATGAGAACAGGTATTATTTTCAAATGCCTTGAGTGTACAGCAGAAATATACATTTTAAATTTACTGTCACAATATATGTAGATGGTAATGGTACCATAAAACCACATTTACGTACATTTTTACGTACATTGCCGCTGTCCGCACAATTCAAATACCCTATTTTCCATTACAACATCCTGATTACTTGTTGAATAAGTATGTGTGTTAGTGTTTAAACCTGTTTGTTGTCAATTTTTTTCTGAATAACATGTTGACAATTGTGCTTTATTGTTGTGTGTAGAGTTTTCCAAAAAAACATTGAATGAAACAGATTTGTGTGCAAACATCTGAACAGAACTTGTGGGTTTGGTAGGTTATATGGTATTTCTTCTATTTTAAAATTAGATGTTTCTGTTTTGGTCCACCCCTGTTGGTTCTCTGTTTTCTTTTATTATCAAATTGCAAAGACTTCTCTTACAACTCTTTCCTAGAATCCCTGATGTCTGTAATATAATGTTTGATCTATGGTATAAATCAGCCGCAGTCAGTGAATCTTAATTGGGGAAGCCAGACTCGCATTACGTTCAGGACTGGAGTGAATGGATCTTAATTGGGGACGCTGGGCTCGCATTACGTTCAGGACTGGAGTAAATAGAACGGTGTGTAGCGCATCAAACCCATTGTGTGATACCGTTCAGTTTCCCCCAGTCCGGATGGTAATTCAAGCCCTGCATCCCCAATTAAGATCCACCACCCGTGGCTGGTGTAAATAGAAATGGTATACTTCTGAAACTCCTCTTGTCTTCCCAGGCAGGTGTGTACACTTTCTGCTGAGTCATCCCAGCGCCGTTGCAAGACACCTGATGGTCTGATTTGCAGCGGTAGGGGCGAGTGTAACTGTGGTGCATGCATATGCCAGGTCGCAGAGCCTGGCAACTACTATGGGCCTCGCTGTGAATGTCATGACTGGGTCTGTGCTTCATATGATGGGAAGACCTGCGGAGGTAAGGGTACTCAAATTTAAAAGCACTGCCAACAGGCTCACACTTTTATTAGCTTTAATTTTTTTATTATTTTTATAAAAACAACCTTTTCGTGGGTCATGCCCAAGTTGTTAGTAAGAGCTTTGTAACATCTTGAAATTCCTTATACAGTTAATTGTAAAGCTGTGACTTATTTATATACCGGTACTTTGTGTAAATACTGTTAAATGAGAAAAAAATCTTTATATCGCTACTGACTACTGTGATATTTAAAAAAATATATATGTTTTACCATGTGAGTGAACACATCATGCTACATATTCTCACAGGTATGGGCTTTCTATAGACCTTAGTAAGTAATAAGCCAGCATGACATTAGTATTGTTTTAGCACCCAATACCAACTATGTGGAGTGAGGCAAAAAAATCCTCTTTTAGCTTTTATGAATGCCTTTGGTGTTTTAACAGTTTCTTTAACAGTGTTGTCAAGAAATGGAAGCCATTATAATTCCACAGTCATTTATTTCAATGGAGATCAAACATTCACTTTGATGCATAGTTGTTTGATCTTTTCTTGAACATACGTTCAAGATATGAACAGATATGAACCAATCATTTTGAAAAAGACCTCTTCCAATCCATTTAACACACCATGGCATTAGCTTCTGTAATGGAGCCTGCAGTCCAACTTTTCATTTGAGGTTTTTTTATTTCTTCTGAGAAAGGAGATGAGTGTCCATCTAATTAGTAGAAATGCTTTGGGTGCACATCTCTGCCCTCATCATTGGGATATTTACATTAGTTTCCTTCTAGTAAACTGGTTCTTGCTGCACACTCAACACCAAATCCATTGGTACTATCTCATCTACAAATCTCTCTTTGGCAAGTGACTGTTTTACCATAGTTGGCTTCTCTAATCAGCCTACCCCAGTGTTTCCCAAAGTGTGTAAAATACCCCCCGGGGAAAGCAAGGCTTCGCCTGGGGGGGCACAAGTGAAATGCTAAAATGCTAAAAAGTAAACATCCAGAAATCCAAATGTTGTTTTCTTTACATAGAGCTGGATGACGAAATTGAGTTTATTAGAACGACTGAGACGTGTTGCAGTTGGAATATATATATTTTTCAGTCTTACTCAGAAAATACACATTACTTCATACACATTACAATCAGATTTACTTTAGAACTTCTATTTAAAGTGATGGTTCAGAGTAATTTAACCCTAAGGTCCTTTGCACCTTGACCTTGAGCCAAACAACCCCCCATAAGCTTTTTTCCCTTGTTATAACATTGGTCGAGTTAGCGCTAGTGGCCGAATGGCTTAGTGCAGGCGCTAATGGAACCAACATTGAGCATGTGCACTCAACTTCTTTGGTCGACCATGGCAAGGCCTCTTCTGAGTGGAACCTGCCCTGTTAAACCGTTGTATGGTTTTGGCCAATGTGCTGCAACTCAGTTTCAGGGTTTTGGCAATCTTCTAATAGGCTAGGCCATCATTTATGTAGAGCAACAATTCTTTATTTCAGATCCTTAGAGATTTCTTTGCCATGAGGTGCCATATTGAACTTCCAGTGACCATTATGAGGGAGTGTGAGAGTGATAACACCACATTTAACACACCTGCTCACCATTCGCACCTGAGACCTTGTAACACTAACAAGTCACATGACACCAGGGAGGGAAAATGACAAATTGGGCACAATTTGGACATTTTCACTTACGGCTGTGCTCAATTTTGTTGCCAACTGTTTAGACCTTAATGGCTATGAGTTATTTTAAGGGGACAGCAAATTCACACTGTTATACAAGCTGTACGCTCAATATTTTACATGGTGGCAAAGTGTAATTTCTTCAGTTTCATTTGCGATAAAAATACACAAATGCAGCTTCATAGTAATTGATGTGCAAAATATTTGTTTAAGTATCATAACAGACTGTGGTTGTTCTGATACAAACCTTTTGACCTCAATACGATACTTGGTACCTTGGTACCAAATCAATAAAATCCAATCATGTTTCATAAAATCAAAGATGGTTTGAAACATTTATTAACAAAGTGTATGACTTCTTAGAACTGTAGTATATGTGAAACACAATATTATTTGTTGTATATTGTTTTTACAGTATATTTTTTTTACTTAAGCTATTATATTCTATATGCCTAATTACCCCTATTATGTGTAATCTAAACACCTGGATTTCACCCAGGGGTTAATTTCTAATATTTTGGACGTTGTAACCATTTGGCAACCAATAGTCTACATCGATTTACAAAAAAAACATTTATGAAAAATAGATTCAGTGTTGAGCAGGCCATATTTATTACCTATAATTAATAAATATTTTTTGTGGCCGGTGAAGACCAATAAAAAGAACAATACATTTATTTCTATCTTCCATCAACATAAAACAAATCTGAAATTAATTCGTAAGGTGTGACAGACTAAGAGTTCTCACATTTGAATGACTATGCTATCCACAATATTCCTACATCCCATTATACTATACACGCATTATTTAATTTAATTTAACCTTTATTTAACCAGGTAAGTTGACTAAGAACAATTTCTTATTTACAGCTATGACCTGGGAGCAATTAGGGTAAAGTGTCTTGCCCAAGGACACAACGACATTTGGCTCAGTCGGGAATCGAACTGGCAACCTTCTGACTACAAGTCTGATTCCCTACCCACTGAGCCATCTGCATTATGGTACCAACTTCCTGCTATGTGTAAAAAGCATTATGGTACCAACTTCCTGCTATGTGTAAACAGCCCATGGCTAACTATGTTTTCACTAGCTAATTACAGAAAAAAAAACACAATGAGCAGCCACGAAAGTTGGGATCATTCTAAAACAACTTAAAAAGGCAACATTACTTTACAGTTGAAGGGTGGGATGATGATATTAAAAATTGCACAGAATTACCTATGGAAGCATGTTTTTGTTATTTCTTTGAATCCATTGCTAGCGATGGGCAGACTGAAAAACTTGAAAAGCTAAGAATGTATTTATATACACAATAAATAATTGGAACACATTTTATCAATTTGTAGAGTAGGCCAGCTAAAAAATACGTTTTCAGTCTTGAGGCTGTCAGAAAGGGAGTTCAAAAGACGTCCTAGGGAGGAAAAAGCACGGTCACCAATTCATCGTAGCCGGGTTCTTGGTTATTTCCACATTTTGGTGTGGCTGGACCATAGAGGGCCTTTTTGGTTCATAAACGGAGGTTAAATCTAATTGGTAGGAAGAGTTTAATTTTGAAGTAAATTGTTTGGACAACAGGAAACCATTGGAGGTCAGAAAGGACAAGGGTGACGTGGGCAGACTTTTTTACTTTTCTAAAGATCCTTGGAGACCTGTTTTGTATGAGCTGTAATTTATAGACTGAGGATGCTGGGAGACCCACAAGTCCTGCATTCCCATAATAAATTCTGGAGAAATCAAATTAATGGATGAGCTTTTTTGCATCAGGAAAGGTTAGAGAGGATCTTAGGTGGGAGACGTTCTTATTGGTGAAACAAAGCATTTTAGAGACATGATGATGTGAGAATTATAATGTGAACAAGAGAGTAGAGTAAAATTTCACACCCAGGTTTGTGATTACAGGGGAGAGGGGAATAATGTGGAAGTCTATGGCAGGATATATGCTGCAGGAGACTAACTGTTGTGGTGTACCAGAGATGCTCACAAGTCTCTGAGCTAGAGTCCAAGTCAAGTCTCAATTCTCTCGTGGTTATTTTGAGTGTTGTATCACCTGCTACGTTCCATCCAGAGTGCTTAGAACACTACATAGATATATATATATAAGGAATTCAAAACATGTAATATGTTCTTATGACGTCTTTATCTATTAGAATACAGTATTAGCTTTGATTAGTTGTTTGGTATATAATCAGTGTAAACAGGCTATTTAAAACTATATGTATCCTTATTTATTTATTTGTTCAGCATTGTGAGAAACCCAAAGCTACATCATCCATATATGAAAATAAATAAATATATATTTTAATAATAATTTCTAGGGGGTGCTAAATGAGGTGCTAAGCTAATTCTTGGGGGTGCTCTATCCCGGACTTGCCCCGTCCTGCCACCGCCACTGTCTGTCCCCTGATAGCAGTTTTCCATGTTCTAAAGGACTTACTCTCATTTGACACCAAACATGTAGAAACTGTAGCTTTCACTACACTATTGCCTTGATGCAGAATTTTCCTTTACTGAAAGTCTTCACAGCCATCATCAGTCTCATTGGCTCAGAGATATTATATTCTTCCTGAGACTGGGGAAGATTAACCATTCTCGTTGCGTCTCCACCAAGAAAGTTTGGCAACCTTTTATTTTCTACTTTGAGGGCCTCCAGAGTCTCACAGAGGAGTCCCATTAGATGTTAGCCTAGGTTATTTTTCAAAATATGTGCTTATTTATACTTTTCATTTTTTCATTTTTGCGTTTTTGTCCTGTGTGTTTATTTATTTTTGGTTTGTTTTATGCTTTTAATGTGTGTTGTGTGAGGTTGGGGAATGCTGTGGGTGTTTGGTGGGAGGGATGTTCTGTTCAGTGTGGTGGGGGGTGTATCAGGATGGGTTTACAATATATATGTCAATAAATAATGTGCATTTTGTGAAATGTTTTGTACGTTGTTGACATAATTAATATATTTGTAACTACACTTCTCATTTATCTCTTATCACACCTGTTGTGATTTTAAAGGTCAGTGGTTGTCAGACATACTGTATGATTCCAGAGGTTTAGTCTTGCCCCTTTTGTACGACAACCTTTGAAATACTGTTTATCAACTGCCCCTGCAATGTTTTGTAGTTCTTCTTTATTATTAGGCTTGTAAGTAAACTACTTCTATGAGCATCATGCTTTTCCCCACTGACGATTGTTGGCATTCTCCCTGAGCAGCCGGTTTCTCCCTCTGTCACACTTCTACACAGACACACATTATCACAGAGAAATATGCATGCCTGTTTCCTTAACATCACATCATTTATTTTACTATGAATATGATGTTTGCCAACCACTTTGCTCCTTTAGTTTCAATGAAAAGCAAGATACCCTTTTTTATGCAATATTTTTAATTGAGTATCAAAATATGTAAAATGTTAGTATAGTACCATTTTTATATTCCGGTACCATAGTACTTTCTCAGTACCGGGTTACCGCACAACCTTATAACAGACTGAGATTATGAGAATTGGAACGGAAGGCTGATCCTCTGATGCCATTCTATGCATTCCAGAGTGAACATTTTTATACTGAAGACATGTAACGTAGAGAGTACAGTGGCTGACCAGACGTGGTTGGGGCAGCAGTGGACTGGGCAGTTGTGGCTGAACTGGGACCTGTGGCGTGGTTGGCTGTACAGGTGTGTGGAGGTGATGATGATGGTGGTCAGGAAACCCCAGCCACTCCCCATGGCTGCTATCTGGGCAAAGTTGTGAGAAAGTTGGCTGGCTGGTGACCAGACCAGAGGTGTATAGAAAATGTAAAATATCGGTTACATACAGACATAGATGCCACAAGTTAGTGTAATAGATTACCTTTCTGGGTTGGGCTGAGTTCACAACTTATGGGAAGTTCCTCAGTATGACCCTAATGACCAGGTAAAATAAGTTCTGTAATTTTAGAATGTTTCCCATTGTTACAATTGAAGGTAAAACACTGAAAACATTTACAATGGATTTCCTGTCAAATTACAACTTTTTTTACAGGATAGTCATGTTTTAGTTTTTCGTAGATCACTGGTAAGTTATGAACTTCTTTTACCTGGTCAATATGGTCTAACTGAGGAGCTTGTTGTGAACTCAGCCCAACCCAGAAAAGTAATCTACGACACTAATTTGTGGCATCTCTGCATACAGATAGGCTTGACAATTAGCCATGTACTTCAGCTTGGTTAATTTGTACTTGACGTAGTGAGGTGCATTGAAAGTTTTAGGGTGTTTCACAATTCATTCCAACAAGTAGCAGCCTTGAATCACTTTAGAAGTAGGACATATTGTGGTGGGAATGTGGTTATCCCTCATTTTTGTTTCATTTGCATAATTGTCAGGCTTTAACAGGCCTGTGTGTTTGTGTGTGAATGTGTGTGCCTGCATAATCGGTGTGGAATTGTGTTTTCGTGTGTCTATAAGAGGGAGGTAGATAATAAGACAGAAATGTAGATAAAGAGAGAGATTGATTTGGGCAGACAGGTTGGGTGTTGAGGAGAGTTCATTAGGGTTGACACAGGTCCAGAGAGCCTGATAATGGTTTTCACTCACAAATACACACAATGCCAAATGGTTCTGGGTATGAAGTTAGACTCTTTCACACAAATACAGTACACACACACACACACACACACACACACACACACACACACACACACACACACACACACACACACACACACACACACACACACACACACACACACACACACACACACACACACACACGTGCCTTTCTATTCTTGTGGTGTAAAGAGACCTAACATATCCATGTCGCCTTGCTCTAAAACTAACCTTAACTTAACATCAATAACCTAACTTGCATCCCTAAATTATTTAATCTTACCCTAAGGCAGAGGTTCTTAAACCCCTCCTGGGGACCCACAGCCATACCATATCTTAGATGTATCCTAGAGCTAGCACACCTGAATCAACTTGTCAACTACTCATCACACCTTTACCTAATTGAGTAAGGTGAGCTAGTTTAGAGCTACACCAAATCTGTAAGATGGCTGTAAGTCCCCATGGAAGGGTTAAACAACCACTGCACTAAAGCATAACACTAAACCTAACCAGTAAACCCGTAACCTGAAAAAAAGGTTTGTCATTGACTCTAAGGAATCTAGGGGAAGCATGGTGATGTTGGTCAATGTTAGTAAAAGCATAAATGGAAATTAAGAAATGGAAGAAGTCAGATTTTGGAGGATTTACCCGGTGTGTCATTTTAATGTATCTTGTATTTTTGCATGGATGTTTTGATTAAATGTTAGCTCATTTGACTTTTGTTCCATAGAAATGTCACTCTTTTGGACCATAGAGTTAAGTTCCTGGAGGCGAAACATTTGAAAGTACGACCTTTCCGTGTGTGCTTCTTAATCATAAAATCCAGCCACCAGAAACAGTTAAAGCACATTCAAATATTTCATGTTCAATTCTTTCCTCTAGTGTATTAGTTTATTCATGGGGACCAGAAACAGTCTGATTTATATGCTAAAGGATTCTTTTAGATCCAAGGAGTGCTCACTATATAATTTATTTGTTGTCCTGTTGAGAGGGTAAACACCTTAGCCCTTAGATTGCTGGTTTAGTGTCAGCTGGAACATAACTGCTGTTATTGCCCACAGGCCATCTGTTCATCCCTGCCCAAGTCCAACTGGTTGTGCTGCTGGCATGGATTCTGCAGGGATACTCTGGCCACAGATCTTACTAGATCTGTTAAAATATGGCATGGAACTGAATAAACTGAATTAATTCCAACTTTAACATACACTTAGACATAACCTAACCCGAAACCCTAACCTCAATAATTGAAAAGTGATGGTTTGGAGTAATTTAACCCTAGGGTTCTTCGTACCTTGACCTCGAGCCAAACAACCCCCCCATAAGCTTTTTTCCCTTGTTATATATATATATATAAAACATTGGTTGAGTTAGCGCTATAAGCCGAATGGCTTAGTGCAGGCGCTAATGCAACCAAGGGTGTAGCTTGTAAATAACCCCACTAATAATGCCCGGAATGTTACCAAACTTCTACAGTAGTACAAGTAGGTTATAAAACGAGGCATTGAAAAGTTTGTAAGTACAGTACACCAGAAGTATATTTAAATAACACTTGCCTGATGGCTGCTACTCTCGGTTGCTACCTCGATCCCGCGAGATCACGCACAGAGCACAACATGTATTGCCTAGCAGCCGAGAGTAACAGCCATTAAAAAAGCAGTTGAAACTGTTGAAAAATTGATTATTGTTACATGCAAATTAGCTGATATTTAAGGATAGTTTCCTAATATGCATATTTAAATTGTTAAATAAATAATGCTTGTAATACAAAATATATTGTATTTATGGATACTTTCAACTGGTAAAGTTTCAGTCTGATAATACTAAAGGAAAAGAACATACCTATTTGAGGGTGGTGCCTGGTCTTAACATAGACCTAAAGCCTAACCCTAAATGCAAACTCAAGTTTTAAGTTTTACCCTAAAACTAACCCCTAAGCTGAACAAATTGTCCTAGTACTCTTAAAAACAAAATAACAATAAATAGTTTGAAAATAGAACCAATGCAGGGTTTTTAGAGCGATGCCATAGGGTAACCAAATTTACTTTCTTAGAGAACTATACAGAACCTCTTCAGCCAACGTGTTTTAGTTAGGTCTCCCCCCCTCCGCAGAGCCTGAGTCAGTGACTCCATTACCTCCATTATGTGTTTCTGTGCCTTCTGGACTGTCAACGTCATACCCTACATTCATCAATAGATTGCCATTGTTTACCATTCACTACACACTTGTTATTCATCAGTCTATGTGTATAGGTTCTTGTGTTTATATTGTAAGCCATTGGTTATTGTTTATTATAAGAGTGTGAGTTATGTGCAGGTAAGAGGGAATCTTAAGTTTGACTCATTAAAGTCATTTTCATTTCATGAGTGTTTTTTAATATTAGTTATAGTTCTTTATGGCAGCTCATCAAAAATGTTCTTGAAAATTAAAATTGGTTCTTTACAGATCCTGATTTTGTTCTTAGAAGACTGTATATAAAATGTTTCTTGTGAGATGTTGGTTCTATGAAGATCCTAATCATAATTGTTGTAGTTAGATATAATTTGGTTGCTAGCGGAACCTTTTATAAAACATTTTTCTTTGATACTTTACTGGTTCTAGGAAGACATTTATTTTAATGATTGTAGTGAGATTCAGTATTGGTTTATAACACAAAGGGTTCTCATAATATCTCATATTGTTTTTTGGGAGATCTCATTAGATTATGCTGTATTCACCATTGTATTGTACACAACAAATGTGTTCTAAACAGGGATTTAGCCCAGCTTACAGCAACCAAAACATTTACTTACCCAAAATCAAAGTACTGTACACTGCAAAACATGTCTGCTATAAAGTAAAATGGTCTGTTACTCCTTTTTTAGAATTTAGGCCATTGGGGAGGTGGTGGATGTAGGAGGGAAATTACAACAGTCCACAGTTTTTATTAGGTGGTATTCAAATATCAGTGCTTCTGTAGTGCAGTGGTAGAGCAAATGACTTCTAACTGCATGTTCTAGATTGTTTTTAATTTGTTTGATTCTGATGACATTCATAGAATTTGAAGGTGTCTCAGTGATTCCCAAAATTATCCTGGGGACCATTAGCCATCTAGCAGTTTTGTTTTTGCCCTGAACTAGCTTAACTCAAACCAGCAGCCAAGGGCTTTATAACTACTTGGTGTGCAAAATTATCAGGCAAGTTGTATAATAGTGTACTACAGGGTACTACAGTGCTCTCGGTCAATCCAAAATGTAAATACACCTCAAACCTGAATAGTTAAGAAAGTAAAATTGAGGTCTTGGCTTTCTTCTGAGAATATCTGCTTGCACAATTTTTGGGCAACTATTAGTGTGCAGAATAATTATTCAACTAAATAAAAAATTAAAGTTTCCCATCTCACAAAAAATTTCTCACATTTAAAAAATATCAGTGACCAATATAGCCACCCTTCTTTTAAATTACAGTCATAAGCCTTCCATTCGTGGAGTCTGTCAGTTCCTTGATCTGTTGATGATCAATGTTTTGTGCAGCAGCAACCACAGCCTTCCAGACTCTGTTCAGAGAGGTGTACTGTTTTCCTTCACCATATATCAACCATTTAAGAAGGGACCACAAGTTCGCAATAGGGTTTATGTTATGTAGGTACTGTATTTAAATAAAGTTGAACTGTTTTGAAAAAGTATGTAAACATGTACAAATTGACCTGTAGGTACAGCAAGTTTTGGTGGTGGTTGTGTCTGTGAGAAAACACTTCATGTAATTAGAAAGATTTAGTCATTGAATGCATTTTGTGCCAAAGCCATAGTTTAGCACACAGACTGCTGTTGTGCTCACTGTGTGAAGAGTTTTGAAAAAGTGACCTAAGTATTGAGAAATGGGTCCTAATTAGTGTAAAGAACTGTATACAAAATGACACAACACTTACAAGCCAACCCTTAATCAGCAATACATTTCTGAGCATTGCATTGGCGTTTTGCTTGACAAATAGTTTTATATAGGTAAAGGATAGCTATTGTCTTACATTAAATATGATGTTGTAATGATGATCAATTAGCCTAATAATTAATTGAGATGTTAATAGAGGAGTTTTACCAAAGTACAGATTTCTGAGGTGATTTTACGTTAATCTAGTGTGACGTAGGCCTACTTTGTCCACTAATCACTAGCTTCTGCCTGGCACAGCCCTGTCAGAAAGGTCACTTATGGATGATGAACAAATATGCATGAATATATAACATGTTTATATATATATATAATATGCACTAACCTCTCTCCTTTCTTGGTCTTCCTGTATGGCAGCCTGCCTTAGGATAACTTTGCTTTGTATCCCTTTTTGTCTCATTATTCTCTGTAAAGCAAAGTTTATAATTATATGGGTGAGTGAGGACTTACCGTGTGTTTGTCTTTCACGGCACTTCTTTCAAACTCTTATTAAAGGACAACTGCGGCACAAAATGAACCTAGGGGTTAATAACACATTGGTACCGAGTCGACCGTTCTCTGGGATATGTTTTCATGCTAATCGAATGTGCCCAGTTTTAGTGCGAACTGCTAATTACCTTATAATGCTAGTTGTGTGGGCATGAATGAAGTAAAAATAAATCGCTATTATATACCACTAACAAGGCTCAAAATAGCACCACACTTCCATGGTAGCATAATGAGGCAGATTTGGACAAGCCAGCTTCATTGTGGAAGAATCTGCTGTGGACTGATGAAACAATGATGGAGTTACTTGGTTATAACAACGGGCGTTATGCATGGCGGCAAAAGAACACAACGTTCCAAGACAAACACTTGATGCCCACAGTCAAATTAGTTGGAGGTTCCATCATGCTGTGGGGCTGTGTGGCCAGTGCCGGTACTGTGAATCTTGTTAAAGTTGAGGGTTGCATGGATTCCAATCAATATCAGCAGATACTTGAGAATAATGTAGAGCAGTGTTTTTCAAACTTTTTTTTAATATTGTACCCCCTTTGAATTGCCTTTTTAAGCCAAGTACCCCCTGACCAGCGCCAAGTACCCCTGACCAGCGCAAAACATTTTTGGTAGAAAAAAAGTCTATATAAAGTGGTACAATACAGCACTGGCAGTGATAGTCACTCAACAAAAAAACTTTTTTAAACAAAAACATTTAAATGCTGAATTTCAAATGTTTAGAATCCATCACTTAATTAATTCATTATTATAGTAAAATTATTTTAGGAATTATGCATTGAATATTTTTAAATGAGCATTTTTGCAAAGATTTCATTTACCCCCTGCAGTACTCCAAAGTACCCCTAGGGGTACACGGCCCCCATTTGAGAAAAACTGATGTAGAGGAATCAGTTGCAAAGTTGAAGTTTTGCCATCATAAAGTTGAGGATTGCAAGTTGGAATGTTTCAAAATACCTTCATCCAGAATCCAGACACTCATTACAGGCTAAAGGAAGCGTCTAGAAGCTGTTTCTGCTAAAGGAGGCTCAACTAAATATTCATGTGATATTTCTGTTGGGGTGCTCAAATGTATGCACCTGTTTAATTTCATTTTGATGCATATTGCACATTTTCTGTTCATCCAATAAACCTAATTTCACTACTGAATTATTACTGCGTCCTTTAGTTATTTAATAGATCAAAATGAAATTGCTGATACAAACACCCAATTATTTATAAATGAAAATTAATGGAAATTGTCAGGGATGCCTAAACTTTTGCATACAGCTGTATATCTCCTTAGGCCATCCCCTCTCTCATTACACAAATACACATCACCTGATATTCTTGATTCCAATAAGTATTTCAGTTTTTATACTGCTTGGAGTTGGAATATATCCATAACAATAATGATATGGTCAAAATACTGACTTGCCTAATAATAATTGTTAATAATTGTTAACAATTAACAATGCATAAAATGGCTTGGGGGTCACTAAGATAGGCTTGGGACCCACTGTCCTAAACAATCAATATGTCTTTACATTTAAATAATAGCAGCCATGCTGACCCCTGTGGTAATTGAACCATCAACCTTGGTATATTCTGCATGCTCCTACAAAGTGAGCAAAACTGGGTCTTTGAGCACCTTCTGAATTGCAGGATACACATGTTGGGGGGTCAGATGTATCAGTGGTTAGGGAGTCAGACTTGTAATCAGAAGGTTGCTGGTTTCGATTTCCGGTTTCAGCGCCTGATCTGACTGCCTACCCGTTTTGACTGACCCACAGACTTCCGTCCCCACAAACTGCTTCACAAACACATTCTGAACGCTAATTTACTCCACGTTCCGCTCCATAGTTACTGCTACGACAGACTATGGGAGAAGAGATAGATTGAGCAAAGTGCTGAGATGTTTGAAGCTATTAATAGGATGCTAATTGCTTTTTTAATTCTTGACATCATTTAGATATTTTTTGTAAAAACACTGATGGTAAATGTTTTCTATTATTTTTTGTACTGTACTGAACATATTTCTACATCTCGCTAGCTAGCTACATATTTAAATTGTATCTTGGTAGCTTCAAACATTACAACTTGCCGACCTGTCTCCCTCCGTCTTCTGTAAATGACACTCATTGGTTGCGTGTGGAGTAAAGATCAGAAAATATGTTTGTGACGCAGTTTGTCGAGACGGAAGTCTGTGGGTCAGTCAAATTTGGTAGGCGGTCAGATCAGGCACTGACACCAGCTGTGCCAAATGTCTTTGTGTCCTTGAGCAAGGCATTTTACCCCATAGTTGCTCCAAGGAGAATGTCCCGGTACTCACTATATTTCCCTCTGGATAAGAGCGTCTGTTAAATGACTAAAGATTTAAATGTAAAAATCTTGACACACCAATATGACTTTTCAAAAATTCACTCTTACCATTTTAAGAACCCTGCATTAAAAAATATAGAAAGAGTTGCTCCCTGGAACAAGCAGAAAAAGTATCCATTAATCACATTGAACAGCTCCAACCAGTGGTTGCTTGATTAATCAATCAATCAGGAGATACTGTAGACCTGGCAGTCTATACACTAGAATCCGGCCATTCCTTGCACTATACACTAGAATCTGGTCATTCCTTGCACAGAGTGCCAGATTAGTGAGAGTGCCGGATTAGGGAGAGTGCATGTAAATCTAATGTTTCCTGCGCTTACCTCACTGTGAGAAGTAGAAGGATCCGGCATATTCAGAGGTAATGGATTGAATGGGGGGGAAAGGAAATAATTATGCAAATAGGGCAGTACACCTACCTATACTGTGGTACTAAACATCCAGGTAGTTACAGTGCATCCGGAAAGTATTCACATTGCTTTACTTTGTCCACATTTTATGTTAAACCCTTCTTCCAAAATGTATGACATTCATTATTTCCCTCAAGCATCTACAAACAATACCTTATAATGACAATGTGAAAGTGTGTTTGAAATCAAATTTCCACTGATCATCCTTGAGATGTTTCCACAACCTGATTGGAGTCCACCTGTGGTAAATTCAGTTGATTGGACATGGTTTGGAAAGGCACACACCTATCTATATAAAGTCCCACAGTTAACAGTGCATGTCAGAGCACAAACCAAGCCATGAAGTTCAAGGAGTTGTCTGTAGACCCCCGAGACAGGATTGTATCGTGGCACAGATCTGGGGAAGGGTAGAGAAAAATATTTGCAGCATTGGAGGTCGCAATGAGCACAGTGGCCTCCATCATCTGTAAATGGAAGAAATTTGCAACCACCAGGACTCTTTCTTGAATGTCCGCCCAGCTAAACTGAGCAATCAGGGGAGAAGGGGCATAGTCAGGGAGGTGACCAAGAACCTGATAGTAACTCTAGAGCTCCAGCATTTCTCTGTAGAGAGAGGAGAACCTTCCAGAAAAACAACCATCTCTGCAGCACTCCAACAATCAGGCCTGTATGATAGAGGGGCCAGACAGAAGCCACTCCTCATTAAAAATGCACATCAGAGCCTGCCTGGAGTTTGCCAAAATGCACCTGAAGGACTCAGAGGCTATGAGAAACCCAATTACTTTGTTCATTAAATTTGCACGAGAGCTGGTCCGACACGTATGCAAAAACCATTCTCCTAGCAACACTATATTATGCCTGCAACACAAACTCAAATTTTTTATTCAAAATAATAGCGCTCGTTTTAAGACATTGCAATAATAATTGTTAATTCATTGCATAGATAGGTAGTGGGTGCATGTTTGTGTTGCTAAAAGTTGTCTACTCCTGGACAAAACAGACTCTAACAAATGTTTTCAAATATAATCGTGTTTGCACATGACACACTGACAATATATTAAATCAACTTGTGTACAGCATATTTGTTATTTTGTTGTTATCAAAATGTTCTATTTTTGCTATCAAATATTCTTATTGTTGCTTTACAAACAATTAAATTGCATTTGATTACAATTCACCAGCTTAATAATAATGAATTAACAATGACTATTGCAATGAATTAAAACGAAATATGAGTTAATGTTGCCTGCCTTATAATAGTGTTGACAGAAGAACGTGTGTTGGACTGGCTCCACGCAGGATAGATATGAAACTCATTGCTAGGAATGATAATATGTCTATACAGAAAAAAATGTCTACCTTTTGTTTCCAAATGTTGCAGCCAAGGCTGCCAGGTCTATCAAAAAGCGATTGGCTAAAAAACAATGAAAATGCCCTAAAACTAGCCCAATGACAGATTTGAGAGATTTTCACACTGCAGGTCTTTAAATTATTTTTCTTTATCGTATTCTCTTCATTTTTTTATTTTTATTTTCTATTAGACAAAACAAATGCTTTTTTCTTCATATGCAGATAGTGCTTCCTTAGGAAATACACAGACATGGCAACACTTGTTTCAGCATATAAGGATAATTCTGTGCTTTTAATGTACATGACAGTTTATATCAGTAGGCTAACAAAATATTGAGTAAGAATAGGTAACTTGGTTGAACTCATATCACTTATATTACAATGTTTACAATGTAGCTGCGAAACAGTGATGGAAATTTGCTGTTTGCTTCAAGAAAGTAATTGTCATTTTGCAGTGGTGGCGGCAGGCCAGGGCGAGGCAGGGCTAAAGCACTCACAAGAATTAGCTTAGCACCCCCTGTAGCACCCTCTAGACATTATTCCATATATTCATTAAACATATATACACTGTGTTCCAAATTATTATGCAAATTATATTTTATACAGATTTTCCCAAATAGTTGATTACACATTACACATTAAACATTCAATATTTAGTTTTCAATTAAACTCATGGCTGGTATTGTTGTCTCCATGCTCTTTGGATCACTGAGATCAATCTCAAACACCTGTGATAATTAGTTTGCCAGGTGAGCCCAATTAAAGGAAAACTACTTAAGAAGGATGTTCCACATTATTAAGCAGGCCACAGGTTTCAAGCAATATGGGAAAGAAAAAGGATCTCTCTGCTGTGGAAAAGCGTCAAATAATGCAATGCCTTGGACAATGTATGAAAACATTAAGGGCCCTATTTTAACAATGGCGTGAAGCACATAGCGCAAGTGTGCTTTGGGTGTCTCCAAATCCACTTTTGCTAGTTTGACAGCGGATAAAAGGTTCCATGCGCCGGGCGCATGGTCTAAAAGGGTTGTACTAAGTGTCTTCATTAATTCATGTATGTGTTTTGGGCGTAACATGCAATAAACCAATCAGAGATTTTTCTCCCCCATTTTTTTAAAAGCCAGGTGCATTTGTACCTTTCGCGCATTGCTATTATGACGGCGGATTTGCAATGTAATATTTTATTTATAATCTTTTGCATGTTCGTGTGCTGCTGCGCTTCGATGTGTGTGTGTGCAACAAGCATAGTGTGCATGTGCTGTGCCTATGCCATAGGTGCTTTTGACTAATTTGCTGTTAAAATAACTATGACATGCTGCGCCATTGACTTTAGACCAGGTTTTTGTTGGTCAATGGCGCAATCACATTCCGATGCCTCAAAATAGCAATACACCCTGAATTATCCTGAACACACCTCCCCGTTAGACCAGCACTCCCATGGGCGAAAATATGGGCCCAGGTGCATTTGATATTTCAACAACGGAGGCGCCTGAAAGGAAATTGACAACGCGTTGGTTTTAAACTAGTAAAGACACTTGCGTTCAGACTTTGCGCTGTGTTGCACCGGGTGCAAGATAGAGCCCCAAATATCTCACAAAAACTTAAGCGTGTTTATTGTACAGTGAGGAGATTTGTGGCTGATTCAGAGGACAGACAGGTTTTTGCAGATAAAGGCATAAGGAGGAAGGTTACTGCCAGAAAAATGTATCAGACTAAGAGAGCAGCTGCTAAAATTCAATTACAAGCAGCAAACAGGTATTTGAAGCTGCTGGCGCTTCTGGAGTCCCGCAAACCTCAAGGTGTAGGATCCTCCAGAGGATTGCCGTTGTGCATAAACCTACTATTCGGCCACCCCTAACCCAGAAAAATGGGCCCAGAAATACATGAAGACTAATTTGGAAACAGTCTTGTTTACTGATGAGTGTCGTGCAACCCTGGATGTTTCAGATGGATAGAGTAGTGGATGGTTGGTGGATGGCCACCATGTCCCAATAAGGCTGCGACGTCAGCAAGGAGGTGGAGGAGTCATGTTTTGGGCCTGAATCACTGGCAGAGAGCTGGTAGGCCTCTTTACGGTCCCTGAAGGTGTGAAAATGACCTTGACAATATATATAGAGTTTCTGTCTGACCACTATCGTACATGGTACAAAAAGAAGAGCCGTGTCCTTCCATAGCAAAATCATCTTCATGCTAGAGATGCGCGGTTAGCGGTTACAGTCGCAGACTCCACGGATAAACCGTGGATCAGACGGATGATGTGACAAAATAATATTTTTATTAAATTCGGGGGGGTCGCGGTTGAACCAATGAAATGAAAAAAATATATATATATTGTTAAATATTGTTATTACCGGATGGCGGGTGGGTGTGGCTTTGAAAATTGGTCAAAAACGTTGGTGCGGATGGATGGCGGACGGATGGTGAGTTTTGTGATGCAGTTGCGGATGAAATAATAGTTTTTATTAAAACAGCAGCTCTGGGAAGCTAATTCAAGCTAATACTCCTGAAGTACTTCAAGCAGAAACTCTCCATAAACTCACAAGTTCAATGGATGCAAGAATTTTGAAGGTGATATCAAAGAAGGTGTCCTATGTTAACATATAACTTGCCCCGTTAAGATGTGTTTGATTGAAATAGCTTTAGATTTCGGTAAATATGACCTCCTAATGCTGCAAATTCAACAACTGACCATTTTCAGTTCTTTATAACCTATAAATGTCTTGATACTCTGTTGTGCATAATAATTTGGAACAGTGCATTTAGAGTTTTTTTGTTCTTGAAAAAAATACTTTTTTCATTGAGTGGTTTGTTCAATGAAACGTATACCCTAACGCAGGGGTCTCCAAACCCTTCAATAGAGGGCCTAGTTTGTGCAGGTTTTCGCTTTCACCTTGTACAAAGTCTGATGGAGTAGCTCATTAATTGGTTAAGACCTCCCCTCACCTGGCAGTCTAGGTCCTAATGTGGCTCTAATTTAAGGGAAAGACCAAAAACCAGCATACACTAGGCCCTCCATGGAAGGGTTTGGAGACCCCTGCCCTAACTGTTGGTGACTTGAAAATTATACTGACTTTCATTTGCATCAACTATTTAGGAAAAGCAGTGTAAAATATAATTTGCATAATAATTTGGATTGTTTTAATGATTTAATGATTGTGAAAATTCATTTAAAATGTAATATTGTTTTCTTAAATGTTGCATGTGGTATTGAACCACAGTCACTGAAATTAATGACCAGTGTACTAACCACTCTACCACCATAGACAACATTGTCAGAAATAACATCCATAGAACATAAAATTCATAAAATGCTAATCATGTTTAACGAGGGTCAGGAAATACTTTACCCTTTAAAGAACCATTGCTTTCACTTCAAGAATCCTGTGCGTACATGAATCCTTATGCCAGGCAGTTGGCAATCATATTTTATATCATTTAATCAGGAATGGCAAGTTACACATTTGCCGACTATACAACCAGGGTTAAATTCACAGCTGCCCGACCTGTACATGAAGTACTCAAGTGCAAAATGACAAGGTAACTGTCTACTTACCCATCTGCCACAGGCAGCATTGCACCCATTTGTGCCGCTCCTCGGAAAGCCCCCTGGAATAGTTGTAATCCCGCAACCAGGATTCAAGACCTGGCCATCGTGACCCAGTTATGCTGAGAGGCAGTGACTAGAACACTGTGCCACACTGGGGTCACATCCTTCCTTTTCTTTGAAAGATTGATAATTTAATAATAAGTGCATACACATTTAGACAGGTTACTGCAAGCTCAACCTAATTTGTGTGCATAAAACCACACTGTCAATGTTCTTCAAACTGAATGGAGAATCCTATTTAATGCAATGCAGTTTTTTTATTCTCTTGCTTCCTGCTCTGTGCTTAGCATCCATGCTCCATTGCCTGGTGAGCACAAGCCAATATGTTCCCGTCTCTCTTATCTCAGCCTCTCACAACTGCCCCAAGATTAGATTCTATGGATTTTCCTCATTACTGGAACAACTATGGGGTATTCTCCTCTAAAAACATTTGCTTGGCTGACATTGAGCTTAAAATTCCCTTTTCTAGTGAAAGCAATGGCAACCTGGTGGAAGTTCCATATAAGCTACTAGAAGCTGAGAACAAAATGTGCTTAATGGTGCAGTACATCTTATGTCATGATTTTTGCCCCATGTCATCTAATATATATAAAGGTCTTCTTTGTTGCATCTTCCTCTTTACGATGCGCCAAATGTTTTATATGGGTGACAGATCTGGGGCCTCATGTATAAACGTTGCGTACGCACGAAAAGCTTGCGTACAATGGTTTCCACGCACCAGTAGCGTAGCCAGAAAAACATATTTGGCTGTGCATCTAAAAAACTTGGTGTGCCACATCGATTTTTCTCTACATAACAGAGGCCTATACTACGAAGCTATGTTCAACATGCCTTAGATTTCCTTTCATTACCTGGCTTCACTAAACCTAACAATTGCGATCTAGATACGAGATGTCACGACCGTGGTTATCAATTAATTAAATCAACCCTGGATTTCCCGATCTAGTGACAAGCGCGTTTACATAAAAGGGGCGGTGTCATAGGACCAATCGCATTCACCGACAAGTCTATGTGAGCCGCATATTTCGCTCTACTGTAGTCAATTATATTTGTTGATAAATTTGATGCGCATAAAAAATAATCCAGGCATAAAGCAAGAAGGAAAGCTAGGAAAAATGCCACCAGTGTATTTATGAATGCCTCAGGCTCATCGATTTCACTGACTATAATTACAATTGTGAGAATCAACTCCGCAAGGGGGCACCCAAAATTATCAAGGAGGCACACACATTTCAGCTCGGTAATAGCACAACGAATAATGTTAATAGTATTTAGCCTAGTGGAGTGGCCAGTAATCATTTGTAGCTTGTAAATACACAACACATTCAATTGCAGCCAGACACACGGTTGTCTTGCCATAATAAAAACATGTTAGAATGCTTTACAACTTTGACTATCAACTTTGACTGGTCAGTTTAAAAAAATACATTTGGAAAACGCTACTGCAGCTACATCTTCTGCGAAGAAAAGTTCCTAATTTCCATATTGCTCACATCACTACAGTTCCTAAAGTCTACCCACCATCAATGTATTGCAAAAAGCAGTTATTAAACTATAAAAACATCAACAATAAATTAGACATTATAAACGAAAAATGTCAAATGTCATCACACCACATCACCTCAATCCCGCAATAGACAATCAAAAGTAATGAAGAAAATAACGTATTGCAAGCTATTTTTCACCATTTCCAAAAGCTTACAAATTACACAATAATTCAAAACTGACATTGCTGATATTTCTTTATTATTATAAGTTAATTATAAGTTAATCAGGCCCACAAACCTGCAAGGCGCGGAAAGCCTGTTTTACTCTGTGCAGCTAGGCCGAGTGGAATCGGCGGTCGAATGTCAACCGGCAATGCTGGCAAGGCAGCCTCTATGGCTGGCGTCTCCATTTCCGCGCCACTTTGAGTTGAGGATGTGCAAAACCACCTTAACATCCATAATTGAGCTGTGAAACTTCTTTCCGGGGGAAACAATCTAGGCTACATTTGAACGTAATTATCCAATTCAAAATTAGCCCGCCTTTCTACTGTGTGAATCCAATCAACGCATGATTTTTACCAATGTGTGACTTTTTTATGTTAACCCGCTGGTTTTGATTCCTGTACAGCGGCACAGCGTAATAATCAACGCAACAAATCGCAGCTAGGCCTGACTGTGGAGGGATTTGTAGGACACATAGGCCTACTGGAATCAAATCTGAGGGGGCAAAATATTCTAACTGAGGGGGCATTGCCCACTTTTGCTCCCTCGTGCCGCCGGGCCTGCTTCATGCTGATGGTGTATAACAATTTTATTTATTGTATTCTTTAATTTGCAACCCTGAGAGTGTTAAACTGTCATGGGATCAAATAAAACATGTACAGGGTGTGTAAATTAATCGTTACAATACTGGTTGTTTAACAAGTTCTGTAGGAATAGTAAATGTATGTTCTCGATATATGGTCTCTATAGAGAAAGGGGATACATTAATGTTGATCCGTATCAAACACACCATACATTGAAATACCTTTCGCTAACAAATGCAACACTATGCATAAAGTCTGTCCCTGTAAGCGCACAATTTCGATGTATCGCACTGCACGGGCACATACAGATCAAGATTAATAGCTGCTGAATGCGTTGGCCTATTACGCCCGTTTCAGTCTACTACACTGCTAGCCTCCCGTGATATTCACTGGGGTCACGTTGGCGGCAATTTTTGCGCATACAGTTAAATGTGTAGGCGTGGATCTAGATGTTGTTTTTTAACGAAAAAAAATAGAATTTATTTAAAATGAACAAATATTATAATTAGACCATAATAGACTAGGTTTAAAGAAAATTGCCAAGACTATAACAAAGAGTGCATTATGCATCTAATACCATCTAATACCGTACTTTGCAGTACGCAAAGTCTTGTCTTTCTCTGTAACTTGGCAAATTCTAACTGAAAACTGACATACTCACCAAACATAAATAAAGTTTCCACTACAATTACTGTCATACGTCTATGATGTTGACTATTCTAAAAACATAATTTAATCCGCTAATAAAAGTTTGATCATTGATGTGGATCACTCACATCAAAATGCCAAAACTGACACCACTTCTGTTATAACCTACTTGAGGTTGTCAAACGAACAACAAAATCATTCAGAAAATGCATGTAAACCTCTGTATAGCCTATGGTTAATATTGCACCCAGCACGGATTACTTACCACAGATGAAATATATATCGCTGTGCTGTGCAACTACAAGATTGGCATCGGAAAATACATTTGTCTCTGTGAGCCTGACTCTGGCTCATCCATAATGCACAGGAGGCATGACACACCGATCCACCTCCCAAGGATGAAACGCAGTAACAAGTGGGCAAAATCACTCACTTGTGAAGCTCAATTGATCTCGTGGAGTATGTGTAAATAAGTGATCGAGGTCTGGGAAATTAGGTGTAGCCTATAAAAGAAGATGTTATACTTGATGCGCAATGGCTGATTAGGCCAGGGCTCGAAATACAAGTCGTCCCGCTTTATGTAGCATAGCATAAAAATATGTCTGGGACGGTTCATAACCGACTTTGGGACGTTTACGGGACGATGGTCAGTCGCATGGTAACTTGCTTACAAGACTGGTTACTAACGTAGCCTATATGTTTAAAAACAAGATGAAGCAAGAAGGCACCGAGTAATTCTCCTCATTAACTATGCCCTTGTAGCCGAGCTGCACCAATCACATCAGTGTATCTGATATAGGCGTGCCAGAGGCGTGTTAAACCGATGACGACACGACAGCGCTGCGACCTTGAAGTCATTAGTAAACATTGTAAGATCGCTATAGATTAACACCAGTTGTTTAAAACGACTTTGGCCACTACAATTAACGAGTTAGACTTGGCTTTTTGTCTAAAAGAGGAAAAAAAGACGGCGCTCGAATCGTTCCTTTTTCAGAAAAGGACGTTTTTGCTGTTTTGCAACCTGATACGGCAAGAGTTTTATCTACCAGTTAGCTCTGCAATAGGGGCTTAGCGAAAAACCACTGGTGATTGGTCATAGTGTTATCAAATTGCGTACCTTGAGATTTTCCAATGCATGCTTGGTGCTGCTCCTCGAGTTGGGTCATTTTCATTACTCGAAGCCAGACCCTTATATCCTCTGGATTTGGGTCTGGATTTTTCCAGACTAGCTACCTGTCCCAACTTTTTTGGAATGTGTAGCTCTCATGAACTCCAAAATGAGCCAATATTTGGCATGACATTTCAAAATGTCTCACTTTCAACATTTGATATGTTATCTATATTCTGTTGTGAATGACTTGTGAGTTTATAAGATTTGTACATTATTCCATTCCTTTTTTACTCATAATTTGTACAGTGTCCCAACTTTTTTTAAATCAAGTTTGTAGACATTTGTTGTGCAATGAGAGGCAGGCTATAGAATATATATAGTGCAGCTAAAGCTCTGTGTTTGGCTGTTTCATTCACGGAAGACCATGTCTAGTGACACCCGTGATTACCCATTTCACACATTAATTTTGTTATGTTTCTGGAAAATCCTTTCAATCATTAGACTGCCAAAACTATTATTCATCATCAGCCGGGGTGTTGTACGAACTGGTCGTGAAAGGCTATATTTGGCTACTTGCTGCTCATCTGTCGTTCTGACCCCTCGTATAACTCGCAGTCATAGCCTATTCATATTCTGAATGAAAAGGAACCAATTTTCAGTTTTTTTTTAAGTCTATTTTTTTCTGGTCAGCAGCATTGCTGTAGCAAGCAGATGCAATCATGCAAATAATTAATGTTGTAATCCAATTGAAATTTCCAAACAACCTAAATAATTAAAAAAGTACATACATTCTAAAATTCAAGACTACACAAAAAATCTAAGTTCAAATGTTTAATTGTTCCACAAAGAAAATGTAACAGTTTATAATCTTTATTTGCAAATTCAATCCCAAATATTATTTTATTTTGTTAGTTGCTGTAATAAATTTGACATGTAGGCTAGAATTACATGAGACAGTCATTGTAACATTTTGACAGAGCCTACAATTAGTTTGCCCAGTCCACTCAGTGACTCCACCCACTCTGTCCATTCGAACCAGTTACTCTGCCCACTACAACCACTCCACATATTTACTCCACCCACTCCACCTAGTAATTCGGCCCACGCCAACCAGTTACACCCACTCCAAACACTCCAGCCAGTTACTCCACCCATTCCAACCACAACATACATTGACTTAGTATTGTAATAGTGTGTATTAGCATTGTAATAGTGAATAATAGTATGTATCAGTGCTGTAATAGTATGTTTTAATATTGTAATATGTGTATTGTTAATGTAATAATGTGTATTAGTATTGTAATAGTGTGTATTTGTATTGTAATAGTATATAATAGTGTGCATTAGTATTGTAATAGTGTGGAGTAGTATTGTAGTAGTGTGTAATAGTGTAAAGTAGTATTGTAACAGTGTGTAATTGTGTGTATTTGTATTGTATTACTAACCAAACACTCCAGTCAGTTACTCTGCCCACTCCACTTATGCACTCCACCCACTCCACACAGTTACTCTGCCCACACCAACCACACCAAACCGTTACACTGCAACCAATCCAGCTAGTTACTCTGCCCACTCCACTCAGTAACTCCACCCACTTTTACTGACCTTCCACCCTCATAGGGGAACACTGCCATCTTGGTCATTGTGGACCATTTTTCTAAATCCCGCCGTCTCCTCCCTCTCCCAGTTATCCCAACTGCCCTGCAGACAACGGAAGTGCTTTTCACCCACCTTTTTCAACACTACAAGATCCCGGAGGACATTGTTTCTGACTGGTGCCCGAGTTTATGTCCTGTGTCTGAAAGGCCTTCATGGAGCACTTAGGAGTTTTGGTCAGTGTAACAGGCAGGTTGAAATGGTAAACCAAGAACTCCCAATGCCACTCCTCTACGAATCTCATGCTCTTTCAGTGTGTTTTGGAATTCCAGCCAGCCATAACTCCTTGACGCCTGAGCCAGACTGAGGCCCTTATGGTGGATGAGTGGTTCAGGCTCACTGAGGAAATGTGGACTGCTGACGCAGTAGTGTGTCGGCTTTTATACCAGGTGACCGAGTTTGTGTACCTTGTGGGGTGGTAGGAGTACGGCCAGAGGAGTAGTGCTAGGATCTGGCTCAGGACGTCCTGGACCCATTGTTGCTACTGGACTGCCATCGCCGGTGTCCTGCTAACCGTCCGGCGCATCGGGCAGGGGTACTCTAATGTCTTTTTCTCCTGTGACGTCACTAAATGCCACCGGATAATGATACTGATGATCATCCCTCATGTTTTTATGTTCCCCTCTCTTCCTTTGTCATCTCAAGTCAAAAGTCAAAGTGGTTTATTTATCATATGCATTGAACAACATACATCATCCTATGCAGAGAAATTCTTATTGACATGGCTCGGCGATTCTATGCAGTGGGCTTAAAAACAAGAATTACAACAATATAGAATTTTAAAATAGGAATGACAATAGTAATAATAGTAATAGTAATAATGATAATAATAAAACGCTCT
>JACXGM010009878.1:0-26986 GCA_016801145.1 Umbra pygmaea | reverse complement strand
ACATGCAGGGTCATCATAACATAACATGGACTTACACACACATGCAGGGTCATCATAACATAACATGGACATACACAAACATGCAGGCTCATCCTAACCTGGCCACTCCATCACTCTAGTCTGTTAAGCCTCAACCCCCTAGCCCTACAGGTGGGCATATACCTTTTCTTTTTAATTATTGCTTTTAGTTAAAATTAGACACCTGGTGTCTGAATTGTAATTTATCTGTGTTTTTTACATTGTTAGGGAGAAATTGTAGAATTCTGACAAGCCTAACCAGACACTAAAAATGCACATTTTTAGCAAGGATGCAGTATGACTATATATATATATGAAGTTATATGATAAATACTATGCTCTTGATGGGAGGTCACATAACACAGAAAATGGTGCATTCATACGGCGCTATTGGAAGTAGTATCATTGATTTACTCATTGTAAAACCTATGGGCTTTCCCTGAAGTTTACAAACAAACATGATAAGATACTGAAAAGCAAAGCATCTTCAGACATTTAAAAATGTCAGAATATCATGTTGCACAATGACCTGTCTGCATCGTTCTCTTATCAAGTCATAGAGAAGAAACAATGACCTGTCTGCATCGTTCTCTTATCAAGCCATAGAGAAGAAACAATAACAAGTGTCCTTTGTTGCTCAACTTAAATTTTTAGATGCAGAGAAAAATAGATTGTGTAACAAGAAGCAGGAGGCGGATCTTTGTAAGTGACATCAGTGCACACCACACCCCTCCATGGGCCTATAAAGGCAGCCAGGGCACGGTATCAAGCCGTCTCCAAATTTAGAGTAAGCCGGTGGTTTATCATCTCTGATCATGGCACCCGCCGGAGCTAAGAGGGTAAGTGAAGAAATTTCTACAATTGTGTTTGCAACGGAATGCAAAGATATTATAATATAGTTATACTTGGTATGATTTATACTTTATTATAACGATCAAAATGGATAAAATTTAACGTTTTATGTAGGCTACATACTAATTTATTAATATACCTATTTTGGTGTTGGCATTATTAAAATGTCATTAAAGAAAAACAAACCTGGTAGATTTTAACGTCTTCTTTTTCAACGATTTAACTTGCATCTGGGTTTCACAAACTCGCCCTGAGAGTTTTTTTGCCCTAGCACTAACTTACAGTAGTCAAATTGCTTGTTGTTGATTACAGTTTTTAAATCAACTGTGTTGTTTGGGCAAAACATAAACGTGCCAGCTTTGGTTGGCCAAGTTTTGGAGCATGTAGCCTAGTCTATTACGCGTGCATTTCAAACATTGAGAATGGAGAAATACAGTATGGCTCCGTGTTTGTGCAGAACATTTTGCAGCGCTTGGATGAAGGCGAGATTGTCATTGGAGATGGAGGATTTGTCTTCGCCCTGGAAAAAAGGGGATACGTGAAGGCGGGTCCCTGGACTCCTGAGGCCGCGTCCGAGCATCCCGAGGCCGGTGAGCGCGCTTAATTTCTTCCTGTACCTGTGTGGTGTGTGTGTGCGCGCGCACGTGTGTAATTAAAATTCACAAAACCAAGGTTTAACGGCGCTGAAAGAATATCGTGATAATGTTGTAAAAACGTTTAGCCAAAAGCCGTGAGTAAAAATGTTATTCATATTTCCAGTGCGACAGCTGCACAGGGAATTCCTACGGGCAGGGTCAAATGTCATGCAGACATTTACCTTCTATGCCAGCGACGATAAGCTGGAGAACAGGGGTAACGCTCAGCGCTTCACAGTGAGTATATGGTTGCGTTGGGGAAACCTCAAGAGGGTTAAAGAGTGACAATGCCAGACCCATGCCCTTCTAGACATAATTAACTAAATTGAAAAGGGGTTTATAATATATTTTGTAATGCATTTTCTTTTTATAACTGCCTTATTTCCAAAAGTGGTGTTTAGGGGTGTGTATTTACCATGTTACCCAATGGTTATATACATCTACATTAATAGGAGTGTACAAGACACCTCAAACTACATCAATAGCATAGTTATTATTGTACACTAATTCTGTTATTTGCACATTATCATTTGCAAAGTTATGTGTTACCTATTCCACTGTTTCCCTGCCACTTTGCATACCGACTGATCTACCTCTCTAATATTTGATCTTATTTGCACAAACTGTATATATACTACCAACAGTATACTGCGAATATCCTGCAATCTATTTGTTGCACTTTGTATTCTTGTTGTGTAACTTTACGTTGTCTTGCACCATCGCACTTTCTCTTGACCAGATTGCCATTGCAAATCAGAATCTGTTCTCAATCGGCCTACACTTTAATATGAAGGTGAAATAAAAAATATGGGTGTCCAATAATCAATGGCTGCTATGTTCGTAGGGTGCGCAAATCAATGAAGCTGCTTGTGACCTGGCCAGGGAGGTGGCCAATGAGGGTGATGCTATGGTGGCAGGTGGGGTCTCACAGACGCCGTCTTACCTAAGCTGCAAGAGCGAGAACGAGGTCAAGGCCATCTTCCAAAAGCAGCTTGATGTCTTTGTCAAGAAGAACGTGGATTTCTTGATTGCAGAGGTAAGAATGCGTTTTTCTTGCGATACTGATAGTCATTTGGATAATTTCACCTGCGTGATTCCACGTTGAATTGTCGGTTAACAATTCCTGCGGTGTGCATTTGTACAGTACTTTGAGCATGTGGAGGAGGCAGAGTGGGCAGTACAGGTGCTGAGTACCTCGAAGAAGCCGGTGTGTGCCTCCCTGTGCATCGGCCCTGACGGAGACCTCAACGGAGTCAGCCCTGGGGACTGCGCTGTCAGGCTGGTCAAAGCTGGTACGGGACTTCATTTAAACATTACTCACATTCTCACCCGCTCTCCCATCCTAACTCTCAGCTCTATCTCTTCGCAAATAGGAGCCAATGTTGTCGGCATCAACTGCCACTTTGACCCTTTGACCTGTGTGAAGACGGTGAAGATGATGAAGGAGGGGGTGGAGCGGGCAGGGCTGAAGGCCCACTACATGGTGCAGCCTCTGGCCTACCACACCCCAGACTGCAACTGCCAGGGTTTCATTGACCTGCCGGAGTTTCCCTTTGGTAAATAAGGAACGCCCCTCTCATACTTTCTGTGTCCTTCCTCATTCCGGTTTTCCTAATTTAGTTGTTTCTCTCAGAAGTGCCACTCAGACTACAGTTCTGTCTCCCCAGCTCTGGAGCCCAGGATTCTGACGAGGTGGGACATGCACAAGTATGCCAGGGAGGCCTTCAGTGCTGGCATCCGTTACATTGGAGGCTGCTGCGGCTTTGAGCCATACCACATCAGGGCTGTGGCAGAGGAGCTGGCAACCGAGAGGGGATACCTGCCTGCTGCTTCAGAAAAGCACGGCAGCTGGGGTGCTGGCCTGGAGATGCACACCAAACCATGGGTCCGTGCTCGGTAAGTAGACCTTAATTTTAAACCCAGGCACAGAGCAGCTGGAAAGATACCATGTACAACATATGTGCTCATCAAACTCTAATCCCAATTACATTATTTTACATTGGTAGATGTTTTACAAAAAAGGTTATGCATAGTGTTGTAGCATTTTAACACACTTCTTCAATTCAATACCCTCTTGGCATTCCTTTCTCCCTAGGGCTCGCCGTGACTATTGGGAGAACCTGAAGCCAGCATCTGGCCGCCCCACTTGTCCCTCCATGTCCACTCCTGACAGCTGGGGTGTCACCAAAGGTCACGCCGACCTGATGCAGCACAAGGAGGCCACCAGCCAGGAAGAGCTTAAGCCCTTGTTTGAGAAGGCCAAAGCTAGCCACTGAGCACTCCTGCTGGCAAGGACCGGGAGTTTTGGATTCCCTTGAAGAAAACCAGAATGAAGGAAGCTAGTGTTCATTGCCTAGTCTGAGGGGTGTTGAACTGGCACACATTCCTTTTCAAAAAAGTTTACGCACCAAAAATGCCGTTCAGATTCACTACACCTCTAGATGGCGCCACCGTATTCTCCTGTTATTGTAATGCGATATGGTATAGATGTTTCAATGTAAAATAATTTGAACTTGATGTGCCTTAATCAAACTTAGTCAAGCCATTTATATGAAATACTAATGGGAATAAAATATTGCTGCAGTGTCGTTTACTTTGAGAGTGTGGACATATAGCTTAAGCTTATAATGTATGTTATTGAAACTACTGTGACCACAATGCTAAAGAGCAGGTAAAGAATATCATAGCACTGTTTCTGGAAACTGGAGAATTTGCACAAAATATTATCTTACCAAATGGAAATATGGACTTAAAATCTGTTGGTTCAATAAACGATCACTTGACCAAAATGTACGATCGTAATATTTCAAAGGTATCAACCATTTCATGTATAGGCCTTACAGGTTTTCCTGGCTGCAGCATACTGAGATAATTACAATGTTGAAGACTGAAGGAAGCTAGTGTTCATTGCCTAGTCTGAAGGGTGTTGAACTGGCACCTATTCCTTTTCAAAAAAGACCTGATTGAAAGAGAGTGAACATTATTTTTCTATACTTATTTGCAAGGTTTTAATCGAGAGTACATATCAGAGGGCAGAAAGGTAAGTTGGAGACAGTGGTAAATGGTTGAGGCAGGTGTTATTTATTTTACTTTTATGGATTTTATTTAACCAGAGATGCAATGTGACCCATGAGGTTCATTGGATTAACAGAAAATGTGCAATATGTATCAAAACAACATTAGACAGGTGCATAAATTTGGGCACCCTTATCAGTTTGTTGATTTGAATACCTGAAACTACCTAGCACATATTAATTGGAACACACAATTGGTTTGGTGAACTCATTAAGCCTTGAACTTCATAGACAGGTGCATCCAATTGTGAGAAAAGGTATGTAAGGTGGCCAATTGCAAGTTGTTGTTCTCTTTGACTCTGTGGAAGATTGGCAACATGGGGGCCTCAAAACAACTCTCAAATGACCTGAAAACAAATAATGTTCAACATTATGGTTTAGGGGAAGGCTAAAAAAAGCTATCGCAGAGATTTAAGCTGTCAGTGTCCACTGTAAGGTACAGAGTGAGGAAATGGAAGACCACAGGCACAGTTCTTGTTAAAACCAGAAGTGGCAGGCCAAGTAAAATATCGGAGAGGCAAAGGCAAAGGATGGTGAGAATGGTCACAAACAGCCAACAGACCACCTCCAAAGACCAACAACATCATCTTGCTGCAGATGGTGTCACTGTGCATTGTTCAACAATTCATATTTGGTCATAACAAGGGGCGTTATGCATGGCATCAAAAAAAACACAGCATTCCAAGACAAACACTTGCTACCCATAGTAAAATTTGGCGGAGATTCCATTATGCTGTGGGGTTGTGTGGCCAGTGCCGGTACTGGGAATCTTGTTCAAGTTAAAGGTTGCATGGATTCCACTCAATATCAGCAGATATTTGAGAATAATGTAGAGGAATCAATCACAAAGTTACGCTGGGGCTGAATATTTCAACAAGTCAACAACCCAAAACGCTGCTCAAAATCTACTCTGGCATTTATGCAGAGGAACAAGTACAATGTCCTAGAATGGCCATCCCAGTCCCTAGACCTGAATACCATTGAAAATCTGTGGGGTTATTTGAAGTTAGCTGTCCATGCTCGGCAACCATCAAACCTAACTAAACTGGAGATGTTTTGGAAGGAGGAATCGGCCAAAATACCTTCATCCAGAATCCGTACAATAATTACAGGCTATAGGAAGTGTCTAGAGGCTGTTATTTCTGCTAAAGGAGGCTAAACTAAATATTGATGTGATATTTCTGTTGGGGTGCCCAAATTTATGCACCTGTCTAATTTCATTTTGATGCATATTGCACATTTTCTGTTCATTGAATAAACCTAATTTAACTACTGAAATATTACTGGGACCTTCAGTTATTTGATAGATCAAAATAAAATAGCTGATCTAAACACCCAATAGGCTATATGCACAGCTCCACTATTTCCTGAACTTAAGGCAGCTCCTTTGTTTCCTGTCTTACATTATTGGAGAAACTGATTAATCCACGTGTGTCACAATGGTCAAACACAGGTGGATTAATCAGTTTGTCCAATAATGCAAAACAGGAAACAAATGAGCTGCCTTAAGTTCAGGAAGTAGTGGAGCTGTGATTATAGCCTATTATTTATAAATGAAAATCATGGAAATTGTCAGGGGTGCCTAACCTAAACTGCTCTTAGTCGGCCCGCCTGGTTAAATAAAGATGAAATAAAATAAAAGTTTTAATTAAAAAATGCAGATCTACCAAGGTCAGTAATGTTAACCAAACCTGTGATCTTGTTTTATAAGTGTCAAAGGGGAAGACAAGTCAGTTGTAAGACTGTGAAAATGCTTCATAAACAGAGTACTGCATTAGTGTAGGGGTCTTTTACCAGGTCTAGACAACTTTCTGGTAAAAGATTGAGTGATTACTATTAAAAATGTCAACATGTAATAAAACAGAAGGGCACTGGACCACAGCTCCATACTAAAAGATATGTCTGCATACATTTTCCAGGCAACTTCTGTCATCTAGTGGACAGAAAGGAAAACACATTATGCTGTAATCTGAAAGTGGCATTATTGTGCCATCTGGTCTGCCATCATTCAACTACAGTATCTAACAGTCTTTGGCTGTATAAAATAAAGACAAAAGCAGCACATAAAAAAAATGACTGTCTTTCAAAATCTACTTTATCCTAATAGCCAAACAAGAGTGGTAAAAAAATTAGTAAACCCCTGTCATTTAAATGCTCAGTGTTGTCTAAGACATTACTAAAATATAAGGTCTAGATAACACTTTGAAATAATAATTAATATGTTTGTTCTTTGTATAAAATTTGTAGTAATAACAAACAAGATGTTGGTAAACATTTCGTCCCCCACTTTTTACTGTCTGTTTTTAATCTAGAGTTGTCTACTCATTAAAAACACTGTAGTTTACTTCTAAATAACTCTGAATTGTGAATTTCCACATGAACAGCTAAGTGAATTTCTACTTGAACAACATGTTTCCTGATGCCTTTTTTTATTTTACAAATGTTGTTAGTTATAATGTCAAAGTAAACATGTCTCTATCCTTCATGTCACACCTAACAAACTAAGATATATACTGTATATAGTATATATAGAGTAAACATGATCAATTGGTGGGAAAGTGCAGAAGTGTCATGCACAGGGGTGCCGTAAAGGGGGGGAAAGTTAGGACAATTCCAAGGGCCCATGACTGACAGGGGCCCCAAAAAATAGGTAAAAACTGCAACAGCTGCACAAAGGGGGCCCAATTAGGTTTTTTGTCATGGGGCCCAAAATTACTGGCGGCACCCCTGGTCATGCACCTATTTTTGGGGGCACAGAGTGCACAACACACGCAAACATGTGCCCACAAATACAGATATTAATAACGCAATAATAAATATTAGTAGGAAAGGTCATTCGATTAAAATCTATAATAATCTGTACATTTGACCAGATATTTAATATGTTTTAGTAAATATTTCGGAGTTCATCTCTGCGTCACCACGTCCACTGCGTGTCCCACGTGCAGATGTTTACGCTCCTCGTGCCGAACAACGTCACAGCACTTTGCATTTGTTGGAAGAAAAACGTTAGAAACGAGGAAAGATGCTACACCAAAACAACAACAATTTGTCAAACCGAACAAATGAACAACTCATAGATAATATCCAGCGGTTGTCGTTGGATTAAAAACAACCCAGACCCAGCAACACAGTATTTTCTAACATGTCTGAAGGGGGGGTTTGTTCCGAAAAGCCCACCCCCGGATTTGACAGCACGCAGCTCTCAGCCGTTTTACTGCTTGTAAACAGATCCTCACACGTGACGCTGGGAACCGCGGCTCTGCATTGTCTGTAGTCGCACAAAGGGAGCCAGCTAGCGTGTTTAGCAGTAGCGGCAGGTGAGCAAGGCAGGTGGTAATATGATGAGTCTAACAACTGGATAATAAGACGACTTTTTTGTTTTTCGTGATTGTTTTTTATTTATGAAACTAGCTATTTAACAGGGTTGTTTTGTTACTTAACGTCTTACTAAACGTCTTATTTAAGAAAATCGTCTCAACGTTCAGAGGGTACCGTTGACCAACTCTTCAAGCGTGTAAACAAGCTAGGTATTATTCTGTCATCTTAGCTAGCCATTTTAGCCCCAACGACGAACTGTAAAAGGTTGCGTGAGCTCGCCTGCTCCGTTTTTTACTGGCTGGATGAGATGTCATTCATGATGGAGGATTCAGTAGAATCGGACTGGGTGGCGGTTCGACCAAATGTTTTCGACGAAAAGGAAAGGCACAAATTTGTTTTTATTGTCGCTTGGAACGAGATCGAAGGAAAGTTTGCAATAACCTGTCACAATAGAACAGTACAGAAACGGACTGCGTTTCGGGATTCGCTTTTGGAAGCGGTCGAATGCGATGTAGCATCCCCCGCCACCGCCGCACTAGCCCCCGAATCAGACAAGCACAGAACTCCACTAAAAAGTCCCACCAAAAGGAAGGATGACATCTCAGAATCGTTTAAAGTTAGATCTAACGTCAGCCCTAAAGGAAAAAGCCAGAGAAAGAGCCCCATTCGAGAGCGACCAGGCGCGTTTGGTGCCACATCAAGGCCAGCCGAGAGTGTTAGCAAAACACTGGGGTCGTGGGACATCGTGTCCTCTAAAATGACCGATATCGAGGTCCTGGAACCGGCGGATGTCCCTGGTGCGCTTCGGTCCCCGGATGAAGGCGACGGAGAGGAGTCGGACAGCAGCCGGGAGGGATACAGCTGGGCCGGACTATTTTCTTTTCATGACGTACGGGCAGCCCACCTCCAGCTTTGCGCCGTGAACTCGGACCTAGAGCCGTGTCTGCCCCCCTTCCCAGAGGAGCAGTCTGGGATGTGGACAGTGCTCTTTGGAGCCCCTGAGGTTTCACAACGGGAGACGGACGCTCTGTGTTACCAACTCCAGGTATACCTTGGCCATGCTCTGGACACCTGTGGCTGGAAGATCCTTTCCCAGGTTCTATTTACAGAGAGCGACGACACGGAAGAATATTACGAGAGTTTGAGTGAGCTGAGACAGAAAGGATATGAGGATGCGCTCCAGAGGGCCAAGAAACGTCTCCAAGAGGTAAATTAATTTAAACTCATGAATCCCAGCACCATGTGCTATTAGGAGTGGCTTAACACAGTGTACAACAAGATGAAAAATGTATGACATTCATTTTAATAAGAGAAGTGTTCATTGATTTCATGTCATCATATTATCCTCAGCATTGCAGTCTCACAATAAAAAACCGTTAGGCCAAACTCCACCCCAAAAACAAATATCCTTACTGTTACAAAAACAAATATACTGTTACAATATAGTTATGCTGACACTACTTTTTTTAGGAACATGTGACCCACTATGTAAGTATTTAGTGCACAAACAGGCCTAAAAACTTGTAATACAGTAACACATGAACACACTTTTTATCGGGCTGATGAAGTCCAAAGTGCATGGCAGGGGCACCGGACCACATGGTTCTGGCTCTATCGTTCTCTGCCTTTCCCTTTGTTTCTGTAAGCCTCAGTGCAGCCATCTGTTGCTCCAGACTCCACAGTCCCAGGCCTGTAATATGATCAGCCCCTGCCCTGCGACACAGTTGGCTGGATAGAGGAGGGCAGTCAATGGTTAATAGGGCAGGGTCCACCATATTCGACTAGAGCCATGCAGTTCAGCGGACAGGTTTGGAATGATGACAAGAAAGGAAAATTATCGTTCTGATAAAAAATGCTTACGGTAGAAGCAAACCTCCTTCAAGGCAGCTCCTACTCATGATTTCATCCTCATTATTGTAAGTGGGAGGGCATGTTTTTGGAAAGTGTAGGTGCCAAAAGTTTTCTAAGTTTGAAATACTATTAATATTCTCCTGGTCTCTTATCTTTGTCATTGTATGTGTTTGAGTCAGAGACATGAGAAAAGTGGAGACAAGGCAGGAATGAAGTGTATGAATAACTCCCTGTTGTTGCTGTCAATGTTAAACGAATCAAGCACACCATCTCCATCTAGACAAATAGAAACAACTGTACAAATTTACCAACTCTGTTGCTCAAATGGTCCTTTGTAAATGATTGAACACAGGGTTCACCTAAACAGCTTGAGGGTGGAGTACCTGTAACTGTCTTTAAAATGTATTTTCTCTGTACTGCAGGTCTATATTGGCTAGGCCTATAAAACAAAAGAAATCTCACATTCTTAAGGACCTCAATTATAAACAATGCATACATTTTATTTGCCAGATAGTGTTTTTTAAGCCATTAGCATTTAAAAGGGTTCAGAATTGTTTAAAAAATGTTTTACCCAAAGATTGCCTGTGAGCTACCAGCAGACTACATTGCAATCAGCCTCTAGTCAACAATAGACAAATCTACTACTTCAAAATATAACTGCTGTTTTTTGCTTGGAACTGAGCCACTCCTCTGGATTCAGATTGAAGGTGTAAAGTAGGCCCTTCATACAAAATGTGATGGCATTCACCTCGAAAATCAGAATGTTTATTTTCCCCTTCCTATCGTATGCTGAAGTAGGGGTTAAAAATATGATTAATGCACTTATGAAATCAAACTTAAACCCTTGTGTTGTCCTCCCGATGGCCATACACCTGTGGTCCTCTGGGGTCAAAAAAGACCTCCTCTGGTTTGACAATTATTTAAAGAATATAGTATAAATGATCAATCAATTCTGTGTTACACCTTTAGTCTTACTTCAGTCCAACCCATTACAACAAATTTTTCCCATCGATTTGGAATTTAGGGCTAATATTCCTTGTTTACATAAAAGTATAAAAATATTTTGACAGGATCAAATTTGGGGTCAAAATGACCCCAAGGACAACACAAGGGTTTTAACTGGGGTAGCCTCGACTCTGGGGTAGCCTCGAGTGAGGGCATGTTAGAGAACCAGAATAGCTCGCCAGCAATGTGTGTTGTAATAGCAGACGCTAAGAGCAAGCAGAGAATAGGCTAACAATGATTTCCAGATATCTCCACCTGTTAATACATGTTGTCCTAAAATCCTAAAACTGCCCTAAGCAAAGACTATACAGTTTAGTGTAATTAATCTACTCTTAACACACAGCACTATGGCAATGAAACGTATGCCAGGAGAATCGATTACGATTGACTTATCGACTAACCTAAACAAATACTTTTTTTTCCCTCTGAAGAGGTGCACCCACATATCTGCCGCTGCATACGAAATGAAGATCAGTTCACTGGCTGGAGTTGGAACAAAACAACACATATCAATACATTTACATGATGGGACTATTGATAGACATAGGCGCCATCCTGACGGCAATACCATTACAAAAGAACGGGCTATACACATTTACATGAAATTGAAATGTCCCACCCCAGGGGGGAAACATATGTTTGACTATAGAATCTTCAACAAATTCCGGCCAGCCAACTATATAGTTACCTGTAAAGAGAAACATGACATGTGCAACACAGTGTAAGTGTATACCAAATTCCCCCTTATGGGATGGTCGGGAAAACATAAAATGTCATAATATTTGGTCCATTGGCTGTTGTTTTACATTAGGTGTTCAGTTGGTCTTCACATTCAGGTTGTGCTTGAGTTATCCAGTGAGGGGGGTGATACTTCGCACCCCCCCAACCTCTGTATTAGCGTCTCTAAGGAAGCCACTTTGGGAAGGATAGGTGTGGGGTAGCCAGCCGGCCGCCAGCTCTTAAGATCTGCATTTCTGTCCTGTAAACATTTTCTACTTCCACTACAATTCTATATTTGTATATTCTCAAAACATAGTAGGTGCTTACCAGCGGCTTCACTAGAGCCAGGCTTTCAGCAATTTTATAGCCTTGGATTAATGTATACTGTTTGGAAATGGTTTGTTTTCTTTAAACTATTATTGTGTGACTGGGGGTAAGACATGCAGAAACTAAGTTATTTATAGCCTATAACAAAAAAAACTAGTGAATTCAGATTTTCCCTCCTAGATGTATTTTCAATTTACAGTTATGGTCTTGCCTCATTGTAGCGGCTTCTCAAAAGTATTGGAAAGTCTGAATTTCAAGACATCCACCAATGCTGATCTCTCTAAGCTGTTCTGCTTCTTGTGATATTGTTCACTCTATCAGGAAGTTTTTTCTGGTACATTTACGCTGGGAGGAGTGTGGATTCTCCGGGCATAAATTACAATTGTGCTTGTTGGAGTAGGTCTTAATAGTAGTACCGGTAGCTAGAAATCAACAAGAATAGCCCTTTCCAACAGCCTACCATCCACCTGGGACAGCTCTGAACCACTTAATAATGCAGCAAAACTGTCAGGTAGGGACTTTTAGACCACACGTTCACAATGGAGCTCAGATACACGTGGAAACAAACTCCAGCCAGACAGCATAGTGTCCTACATTCATTTCATGTGTCCTGTTTAATGTCAGCTATTTATTTATATAGTTTGTAGCAAAAAGAAATGGGAATCTTCCACTGAATGTCACTTGTGTGATGCCGTGCTGTGCTCTGCAATCTAAATCACAGCGCCATTCAGGTTCATAGTCAAACCATCATCTGTCTGTTCTTCCTCTTCATTATGGACCATGTTTTCATTATTTACAATAGCCTGATAGGCAGTGATTCATGAATCCTAAGAATGCACCACACCCCGAACTAGCCTAACAAACAACAGACAAGCTTGCCGTGCCTAAAAACAATGCAGTGAGAGGCAAGAAGGAGCAGCATGCGGGATGGAGAAGAGGTCAGTATTTATTAGTAGTGTGGGTTGATGCTGGAGCTCTGGGACGGGGAGGAGAAAGAACAACTCAGTGGATTTACAATGGCTCCATCTGACCGTACAACACCATAGCCTGTGGCTGTGGGCCACCATGGGAATGTGACAGCACACTGAGGAATGTTAACATTCAGAATTGCGACCTGTCGGTCAGTCAGTGGGTGGTGAGGTCATTCAGGGGAGTCGGTGACGGACATTTTGCAGGCTGCCATGCTGATGGTGAGAAGACTGAAGTGAAGGATGAAGTGAACAGCTGGGACTCCAGGAAGAGGAGACTGGGTTAACTCACCATGTACCTATCACAAGCCCTGCCTGTCTGCCTGTCAGCCTGCCTGTCCATGAAATGGGTGTGTTTTGCCACTACACAGACCTCCGATACGCAGATTTGAGGCGCTCCAAAAATGTAAGACAGGCTCCATACTTGTCACACGTAGAAAAGTGTGCAAGGGCGGAGTGTTGTTTTTAGGACACCAACCATAAACCCCCTTCTTTTTTTTTTACTATGGTGTGGTTGCGTTTCGACCTGAGTTTGAGTCTGCCTGAGAGTGTATATCCACCAAGGGGGGAATGGCGGGTTCCAGATTAGCTTCTGGAAGTGTCCCTCATGATTGTGCTTTTTGACAGTAGTGACAAAAGTCTGTGTTTCTGGCTGTGTTGTTTATATCTGGCAAGACTATGGAGCCGCTGTTAGGGTTTGATCAAAGAGCTTTGAGTCATAGAGCAACATGAATGAGTCGTAGAAAGGGTTAACAGTACAATAAATGGAAACTCCCAGTCTGGAAAAGTCTCCAAGACTCCTGTAATTACAACAGTTCTTCCCAAACCTCCGTCAAACTCTTCCCCTCCCAGTACTACTAACATTATGAAGTCTACATGCTGTACGGACCACCAAAAATAAAACTTCAGTACTTGTGTGTTTTAATGTTTCTTCTCTGTAAAGTATTTGGCTCTCAGCATGCAAAATAATTTGTAAGATTAGGGAAGATGTTTTAGGGGATATTTTATATCATTACCATTGACACAATAGCAGGAAGCACACAGTGTTAAAAGAATTTTGACGTGAGAATGTTCGGGCCATCTGCAAAGTCTTGTCTGGCTCTTTAACATGGCAAATTCTTACTGAAAAGTGCCATAAGTCACCAAACATTACAAAATAAAGTTTCCACTACAGTTACTGTCATACATCTATGACGTTGACTATTTAAAAAACATAATTGCCTCCGACAATAAAAGTTTGATCATTGAACATCAAAATTCCAAAACCCAAACGGGAAATGCTATTAACTGTTTAATCCACCACCACCTAATGACTTCTGTTAAACTCGAGGGTGTCAAATAAACGAGAAAATCACTCAGGAAATGCATGTCATTCTCGGTATATGGTTAATATTGCAAGCAGCACGGATTACTTACCACGGATGAAATATATACTTGCTGTGCTGTGCAACTACAAGATTGGCATGGGAAAATGCAGTCGTCTCTGTGAGCCTGACTCTGGCTTATCCGTAACGCACAGGAGGCATGACGCACCGATCCACCTCCCAAGGATGAAACGCAGTAACAGGTGGGCAAAATCAGTCACGTGTGATGCTCGATTGATCCCGTGGATCAAATTAACATGTCAAGGGCAGCAATATTTTTGCTTCTCCACATCGGGAGAACACCAATGAGATTGATATTCTCCCGACGAGCATTCTGAAATGCTGACGCGAACAGTTTTTGTAGTATGTAAGAGATGAATATTTAGCATAATGGTAAAATATATAAAGAGGGACGGTCTAAAGTTGCTAAAAGATGATTGTGACAAAAGAAATGTAGTTTAATGCTGGTGTGAATGGCATGTCAGGACATTTAAATTTTTTTTTGCAATGATCGGATATTGACTATAGCTTAAATGCAAGGTTATGAGATCTTTGAGTTTTAGCCCACCAACAAAATGATGGCACCAACATTTTGAAGATTGTGCACCAACATTTTCACCATATTTTAAGTAATTTTATACATGTTTATAAAAACAATTTCTTGCATCTTCCTGAGCACATCATGAACACAGATGGGCTTTACATGCCACCATTGATTGCTTTAGGCTTTTTGGTTTAAGGTGTTGAGTGGTGAAGTTAGGAAGCATGTGACTGCCCTCGACCATCCCACATCAATATGCAAAAACCCAGTTGTAAGCTCTACCCTATTGTATGAAGGAGAAACACAGAGAATTGACACAGTGTTCTGCTTAGCATGTTTAATAGAAGACAGGTAAACACAGCAAAGAGGGCAAAATGGCAAACATCTGAAGACTGTAAGGTGCTGTTGTCTGGGTGGCCTCTCGGAGGTGGTTCTGTAGGTATGGGTGGAAGCGGTCAAGGCATTGGTGGCCTAAACACCCTTTTTCTCCTGGCTCTCTACATGGCTGAGGCTGAGCAACATCACAGACAGTGAAGTACGGCATCACAGACAGCGAGGTAGGGCAGCACAGACAGCGAGGTAGGGCAGCACAGACAGCGAGGTAGGGCAGCACAGACAGCGAGGTAGGGCAGCACAGACAGCGAGGTAGGGCAGCACAGACAGCGAGGTAGGGCATCACAGACAGCGAGGTAGGGCATCACAGACAGCGAGGTAGGGCATCACAGACAGCGAGGTAGGGCATCACAGACAATGAGGTAGGGCATCACAGACAGCGAGGTAGGGCATCACAGACAGTGAGGTATAGCATCATGCTTTCGCTTTATGCTCTTTGCTCAGAGCGGCTCCTGAGGGGCTCTTTTCTCCTCACCTGATGTGTTCAGTGGAGACATGCATTCCTCACCATGGGAAGGCAGCTGAGCTGCGTTCAAGGGCCCCAGGGAGCAGCTCTGGGCTTTACACTAAATGTAACCCATGGGCTGGGATTTACTGTGTATGTGGGGACATCTGGTCCCTATACACAGCTTTAGTAACACTAGGATCATAAGCAGACTCTGCCGTTTCTACTTGGTCAACTTACTGTTTAACCACAGCTGGGTCAGAGGTCACAGGAAATGATGTCTCACACATGGATTGTCACACCATAAAAGGATTTGGTAAGTTGTTGTGTGGGTAAAATGACTGGCTCTGATGAATGTGTAGCCCTCTCTGGACTTGGGGGTTTTCCTGTAGATCTTAGCAGCTGTGAGGATCAACAGTCTGCTAGTGCGGGATTGGCCTGTCTGTCGTTACCATGGCGACGCCTGGCCAAGGTAAACAGTAGAGGCAGTGTTAAGGCTGAATCAAGCAGTATTTGTCTGTAGCGTGTGTGTGCCTGGCTAGGGTTAATAATATTAGAACTTGTATTCATCCTACTAACAGCTTCTTCACAGTTTTCAGTCGTCACCAGATGGAGAAGAAGAGTACTGTTAAGCTATTCACATACCACTGAGGGAGCCCCGACTGGATTTATTGAAGCCAGTGGTTTCTGTCACACACACATACAGTACACACACACACACACACACACACACACACACACTGCATACTCAATTCTTATTTTACCAGGTAGAAACATTTGGTAAATTCCATTTTATATAAGCTGGTGGAAGAGGTCTTTGTTTAGGCAGCCATAATGAGACTGGACTGGCTTGGAGCACACACACACAACACACCTAACGGTGGGGGGATTTCCCTCTGTTTGTTTTTCACCCTATACACATGCACACTCACACACGTTTTCACACAATCACACACTGCGCCTGCACACATATCACATACTTATTGTATGTCTGTTCTTGTGGAAAACAGAAATCAAAATACACGTATCCTTACCCTAACCTTAAACCTAACCTTAAACCTAACCTTAAACCTGACCTTCAATGGGAACAATGATGAAATTCTATAATATGTTCCTAAATCGCTTGAAGTAATTATTTGACATGTCTCTGTTTGAAACCACACAACTGACATTATCATACAAAATGTATATGTTGTTTACTAAAAGCATTTGGGCTTCCAGATTTTGGGGTTCTCTTTGTGAAAAAACAATTGTTGTTTCACGTAAACTATCATTAATTCTCTAAGTTGTATCCAGTGCATTCGTCTGCACAAAGCCATAGAACCTTATGCTGTAACTAGAGCCCGAATGATAAAGGGTTTTTAAGGCCAATATCGATAAAAATCAGATTTATTGGTATATATATATTTTTTAAACCAGAAATGTGTAACAAAACAAACAGATTTTAGTTATGTGTAGTTATGAGTCCTCACTAAAATAATATGAAAATGAAGTTTGAAAATAAACTTTTTGAGGAACATCAAAATATATTAAACACAATATGTAATTTTTTTGCCGCCAGGGGGCTCTCAATCAAAACAATAACAAAAGATGTACTTGGATGACGTCGGGAAGATGCATGGGATCATGGGTTTTGTTATCGTCGTCAATGACAACCTTCCAATCTAGCGTCTCCGGCAGAAAAAATGTTCGATGACAAAGTAATGTATTGTTAAAAATATTATAACTTTATTCACATTATGTTTGGCGGTTCCCTGGAACTTAGAGCAACTATATTATATGACGTCATTGACAGGCGACAAAAAGAAACATCCCATGTCTTCAAATTAAATTACAAATTTCTCTGGATTTGAAAGTTGGTGGAAACATTTAGGATAATGTAAGTACACAACTAAGAAATATATATAATATATGTATAGTGATGTTTTCTTTCATTGCAAAGTATGTATTTTGTTATTGTTTTGATTGATATTACATATTGTACCTTTAAATAAATAAAATGTATAAAAATACAAATTTAAGATATGAAATGTAAAGTTCTTTGAACAAAAACACAACAAATGAATTATTAAAAGTGACCAGTATTAATAGACTTGGTAGTCTTCATAAATATAAATTAGAACAAGATTGGAAAAAAATATTCTAAGTTCTATAAGATCTGATAAATAATATCAGCAAAATATAAACTATATACAGTATATGAGGTAGTGTACTGAATCAATCAGTCCTCAATAGCTCCTGTCCAGCAAAGGCAGGTTTATATTTTATTTTTTAAATATTAATTTATCTGCCATTATAAATGCTGATACCGATAGCTTGGAAAATTCCTTATATCGGCCGATAGTATTGGCCCGCCGATATATCGGTCGAGCTCTAGCCACAACACTCATGCTAGCTCAACCCTGCTCTCCCTGAGTGAGAGAGCTGACTGATGAGGGAGACAGGCAAGTAATTACAGTGCATTTAGAAAGTATTCACAGCGATTTACTTTTTCCACATTTTGTTATGTTACACCAATATTGCAAAATGGATTAAAGTAATTATTTCCCCCAAACAATACCCCATGATGACAATGTGAAAGAACTGTGTTTGAAATCTTAACAAATCTATTAAAAATAAAAAATATGAAAGTACATGTACAAAATTGAGCTCAGGTGCATCCTGTTTCCACTGATCATCCTTGATGTTTCCAAGACCTGATTGGAGTCCCCCTGTGCTAAATTCAGTTGATTGGACATGATTTGGAAGGCACACACCTGTCTACAGTGTATATAAGGTCCCACAGTTAACAGTGCATGTCAGAGCACAATCCAAGCCATGAAGTCCAAGGAATTGTCTTTAGACCTCTGAGACAGGATTGTATCAAGGCACAGATCTGGGGAAGGCTACAGAAACATTTCTGCAGGATTGAAGGTCCCAAAGAGCACACTGGCTTTTATCATCTATAAATGGAAGAAGTTTAGAACAACCAGGACTCTTCCTAGAGCTGGCCGCCTGGGGAGAATGGCCTTAGTTAGGGAGGTGATCAAGAACACGATGGTCACTCTGACAGAGCTCCAGCGTTTCTGTAGAGAGAGGAAAACCTACCAGAAGAAAAAACATCTCTGTAGCACTCCACCAAATAGGCCTGTATTGTAGAGAGCCCGCCTGGAGTTTGCCAAAAAGGCACCCGAAGGACTCTCAGACCATGAAAAACAAAATCCTCTGGTCTGATTAAAAAAAGATTGACCTCTATGGCCTGAATGGCAAACGTCATGTCTGGAGGAAACCAGGCACTGCTCATTACCTACAGTGAAGCATGGTGGTGGGAGCATCATGCTGTGGGCATGTTTTTCAGTGGCAGGAACTGGGAGACTAGTCAGGATCGAGGAAAAGATAATTGCAGCAATGTAAAGAGACATCCTTGCTAAACCTGCTACAGAGCACTCTGGATCTCAGACTGAGGTGAAGGTTCATCTTCCAACAGGACAATGACCCTAAGCACACAGCCGAGATAACAAAGGAGTGGCTAAAGGACAACTCTGAATGTCCTTGAGTGGCTTAGCCAGAGCCCAGACTTGAACCCGATTGAACATCTCTGGAGAGCTCTGAAAATGGCTGTGCATGGACGCTCCCCATCCAACCTGATGGAGCTTGAGAGGTCCTGCAAAGAAGAATGCGAGAAACTGCCCAAAAATAGGTGTGCCAAGCTTGTAGCATCATACTCAATAAGACTTGAGGCTGTAATTACTGCCAAAGGTGCTTCAACAAATTATTGAGCAAAGGGTGAAACACATTAACACAAACTGTATACACACATCCATACAAACTCTGTTCCAGCAGCTTTGAATAGGATGTACTCATTACTACTGAGTTTCATGGATATTTACATGGTGTTCTACTTTTTTTAAAAGCACTAACTGTAAGACACTGAGAATAAAAGCAAAATTATTAAAATGTTAATGTAGTTACTAATCTCAACCCAATCTAACACCTACTGTTGGCACTTAACAATGGAGGAAACAGAAAATATCAACTAGTTGAAAATGTACTCACGTTTCCTCATTGCTATTCCTCAGCCCTTCTAGGTTCTCAAACTGTAGTTGGGAGATTTTGACTTAATGAATGGCTAAATGTGTGTGTGCAGCTGCTGGAGAGGCACCGGACCTTGGAGAGCATGGTGGAGCTGCTACAGGTGTACCCAGAGGAGGACCAGGCCTATGCAGAGCTACTGGAGGCCACCACACAACTCTACCACTACCTTCTACAGCCCTTCAGAGACATGAGAGAGCTGGCTATGCTGCGCAGACAACAGATCAAGGTAACACACACACACACAGGAGTTTATGCAGAAAACAATGAGGCATTTTGTTCTGTGGATAGAACCTGGTTTCTGGTTGGCATGGAACTAGGATCAGCAAACCATCCCCCAGTCCTAAACCTAACCGGTGGTGGGGGCTGAACTGAACTGACCTTGAGTCAATGTCTTAATCCTATTCCATCATTGCTTGTTGTGTCTGGGCTCACTTAGTAAGTCTGCCAACACTATGAGCTACGCAGGAAGTGTATAGGTTCAGGGATTGTTTGATAATCCTGCCACAGTGCTCAAAGAGGCTCAGCTGATCTGCTGTCCCGTAGTACGGTGGCCAGATGTCCAGAACATGGACCAATGATATGGCTCAGTAATCCTGCTGACCAACACAGGAACCGGCTCACTGAGGCTGCTGGTAGCCTTTTGTTACACCCGTATACAATTACAATTCATACAGTATTAATTTACGCTGTGTTCTTTGGAACGACTTCAGTTTAAAGTATTTACTGCACATCGACTGCTAATATGCACCATAGACGTTTTGAACAGTTGGTTTATCTTAACGTCTATGAAGGTTCGCACAAAACAATCCTTATTTCTCACAACAAATACTCAGCTATGGTACGTCATGAGCGAGGTAGAGTAGATGCATCTGGGATCATAGGATTAATTCTGTGAACGTGGTTCAGTCCAACCGCCTGTTGCCTCTTAAAGAAAACGAACAAACCAACGGCTGGAAACAAATCTGTATGCAAATGGCCATCACAACTAGACAGCCCAGTTCGTTGGTTGGTTGGCAGGTTTTTATTGTTGTCTGTTGGTGGGATTTTTCCAAACTGATGAGTCAGCAGAACAGCGCTGCTGTATGAAGCTGGGAGAAGTCTGTAACCTGGAGATTGAAAACCCTGCAGGGGAAACCGGTAGTATGGGTTACTTGTTTGCATATATTTGCATTAGGCTTGATGTTGAAATGCCACCTGTAGAGCTCAGGACAGGTAGACTCTAATACCCGGAAGGAGACTGCAAATATAGCCTACCTGCTAAACATAATCTCCTACTGGAGTTTGAACACACACCGACACCCACAGTGTTTGTCCTGACACCCATTGAAGTCAATGGAAGGTGTAAATAAAGCTGGTCACATCTGTTGAAAGGGAGAGGATAAACAGGCTTAGATTTATGGCTATGGTAATATGTAGTTCAGGCAGACTTGTTTTTGACGTTGAAATAATCGACTAAACAAGATCTTTAGTTGTGGACTTGGTTCGAGCTGGGTAGGAATGAAAGCCTGCCGCACTTCAGCCCATCTACAGTAGTGGACCGTGAACCCATGACATGGAGCCAGGTGGAACAGGGGAGTAAGGGAACAGGTGAATGAAGGGATTAAGAAGTGAAGGAGAGCAGGGGACAATGGTGATCAGGTAGAGGATGAATGGTGCATGGTGGGCCGCTGGTGTCTCCTGACATAGTGGTGCATGGTGAGTATTCTGTTACTGTCCAGTGCCGAGGACGGGCATTAATAAATCATATTGCTTTTGTTTGTGATTTACCATAGGCATTTTGTAGGTAAAACATGAACGTGATGGCTAATAAACTGGTTCCACTCTCCGGCAGCTGATAGATGGCAGTTGTAAGAGCCATGCCTCTGGGGTATCAGTGGTAATCTCAGCCTGTGGCCCTCTGGCCGACTGCTGGTCCTCCATCCCCCACTGTGACTCCAGCAGCCTGGAGCAGATGACGGTCCGCTGCTGAGGAGTGGAAGGACAGAAGTGAGCTGTGGTATTGTCCCTGTATGCAGAGAGACGGGATGTGTATAATTTAGTGGTGTGGAATTAGCTCGTGGATAGGATGTCTGTCTGAGATGAGACCCACTGCCACCAGGAAGTAGCAGTTGAGAGGGGGAGGGCCTGTGGATCTGCTCAGCACACAATTGTTCCCTGAGACCCCGCCCACTCTATTCATGTCCTATTCTTCCATTGTCACACATTGTATTCATACTCTATCTTTAGCTGTTTCACTACTAGGACAACTTTTCTGAGCAAAGTCATGCCTCCCCCATACACGACAGACAACAGGTAAATGTAACACTATCATACTAGAACATTTACGTAAATTGCGGCAACAGATCCCCCGGTGAAGCCATCGACGCAGTGAAGTGACGAGACAGTTGGTTTTATGGTATCTTTATTCCACTGTGATAAGATGCAGAGCCTTGTTTTAGTTCCACTGCAGGATTTGTGAATATTTTCCTGGGCAGGACCTAGGCCCAGCTAGGCCCCTTTATTAAAGAATGGATACTTCGGTCCTGAGCTCATGTCTAACTCTCTATCTTCTCCTTCTAATACACACTCCCTCTCGTGTCTCTCTTTCTTTCCCTCCTCCATCATACACAATGAGCATTGGTTGGCTGATGTAAAACACTCTGGTAAGGTGTGCGGTTGGTTTGTGTGGGTGTGTGTGTTAGCATCTGTTTTCCATTGAGATATTAACATGTATGTAGCCTAAAGTATAAGGAGGCTGGTGTTTGGTAGTCAATCTGTTCCAGCTGCTTACTGGTTGGAAACAGACAAATGATCAGCTGTCTTGCTAACTCACCCAAGGCGTATCCAGGGCTGCTTTTCTAGCTACATGGAGCCTTTAAAATACTGTCTTCCATGTGTTGGGCGCCATCTTTGAAGGGACTGACTCTGGGCTTCAGTTGGCTTAGTCTGTTGGACTGAATCAGGTGCCTGTGTTTATGTAGTGTTCAAAAGAGGACTTTAAGTTAGCACATTAAACAGACGGCCAGTTGTGTATCAAGCCAGCGCTCTTACCCTGACCATTCCACCACAGCGGCGCCACTTGCTGGTACGTCATGAGGCTATGTCAATGTTTCACAAGTGGGGGTCCCGGCCAACTAGGGGGCATCAGAGAGCTGCCAGGGGAGCCATAAGAAGACAGGGAAAATTTAACTTTTCTATTGCAACACAAATATTTTTATAATATTGTAAATAAATGTATAAAATCAGAGTGAAATCGAATAATAAAAATAATTTCGTCATTTTTTTTGCTTTGAAATGGAGAAAGTAGGAAGTTCTGCCAGTAGGAACATTTGATATTGCCTATTAACGCTCACCAGACCAGTCCAAATGTCTAGTACAGGGGTGTCCAAACCCTTCCATGGAGGGCCTAGTGTATGCAGGTTTTTGCTTTCACCTTGTACAAGGCTGATGGAGTAGCTCACTAATTGGTTAGGATCTCCCCTCACCTGGCAGTCTAGGCCCTAATTTGGCTCGGATTGAAGGGTAAGACCAAAAACCAGCATACACTAAACCCTCCTTGGAAGGGTTTGGACACCCCCGGTCTAGTATGTTGGGTGACTTTATGCCACTCCTGGCGCAATAATTAATGCAGCTCCGCTTTGTTTGATGGCTTGTAATCATCTATCTTCCTCTTGATCACATTCCAGAGGTTTGCACTGGGGTTGATTTAACAAACATTGCAGTTGTCTCTAAATTCTTTCCAGAGCTCTCTATTCATTTTCTCGAATGTTAAAACTGATGGCACTGGCAACAAGCATTTACTTTTAATAAACATAATACAAATGTGCAGTTTTCTTTCTTCTTTTTTGAACTCTTATGTAAGGGGTCCTGAAACATTTTATTGTACACAGGGGGGCCTTGGATGGGAAAAGGTTGAGAACCACTGCGCTAGGTCACTTGAGGGACTTGAAACCTTCAAATAGTAAATATGTGTGTATTTGAATTTCTCCCTGTATGAATTTGCCATAGTTTTACCTTCAGTCAAAGGCCTATATTTCATCTCACCGGACTCCAACATCCCTACTGAATAAATCATAAATAATTTGGTTGGTTTGACTGGACTATTGTGTGACCCCTGTTGACCTGTATGCCCTTGGACAGATCTCCTTGGAGACAGAGCGTCTCGGGCCTCGTCGTGTGGAGGGGCTGAGGAAAGAGGATGATGAGTGGACGAGGAAGGCCCACGCTGCCGTGCTTTCCATACAGGACCTCACAGTCAAGTTTTTTGAGACCACCGCCAGGGCTCAGAAAGGTAAACATACACGCATTCACACACATGCACAGTTTTGTATAGCTAACTTTGTGGATGTTACCTAACCTTAAACCTAACATTAGCCCTAATTTTAACCTAATTCCTGAATTTAACCCTAAACCTACATCATAAGGCCTGAACCTGAAAGTACCCTAAATTGTAAACCTAATCCTAATTCTAACCTTCACCCTAAACATATCCACTAAGCCCGAAATTGGCTTTGTCCTCACGGGGACTGGCAAAAGGTCCTAATATGGGGATTTTTGTGAAGTACTATCATCCTTGTGAAGACATCTGAAATACAGAAGCAAGATTTGGGGTTAGCGAGCTAACTTCAGGTTTAACCCTGGGTTTTCAGTATCACAACGGTGGTTCACTTGTTACCAGGTTACATCAGCATGGTAACTTATGCTGCAAACCTAACCTGATCCGTAGAAGGAATTTATGCTGCAAACCTAACCTGATCCGTAAAAGGTTTTAGTCGAGATAACAGAGTAACACAAGTAAAAGCACTGCCTACTGACCAATAGGTTCCCAATTGAAAATGTCGTCACCATTCTGGGAGTTGCCATTGGCTTTCTCTGATGAGTATCTGTATGAAAGATGTTGATTCTCAGTGGAGAGACTGAAGTATCTTTGTCAGCTTCTTCAGCCGTATGTCGCCAGTGCGACACATCGAAGTCTTGCGCTTACAGTTCCACAGACTGTATGCATAGCGTTGCGTTGTTTGCTACAGGTAGTTAAGCTCTGAGTAATGCGAAGAACCAACATCAATGTAGAGACATTACATACTTTTACTATTTACTCCCACAGTCGGTTACTTACAGTAAAGGCTACATTTGTTGAAGAACGCAGTATTTTGACATTGATTAAATGACACATACCTTGCAATTTTTTTATTTGCTCCCAAGACCGTTTAAAGTGATGTTTCGGAGTAGTATAACCCTAGGGTCCTTTGCACCTTCACCTCAAGCCAAACAACCCCCCATAAGCTTTTTTCCCTTGTTATAACATTGGTCGAGTTAGTGCTATCAGACGAATTTTGGCAGCAGCAACTGTGGTGCTTAACGCCTGCCCTGGATTATATTTTTTACATTATTCATATTTCTTTAAAATTATAATTTTCTCCTCCTTGAGTGAAAAATGCAGATCTGGTAGACTTGTCTTGTCATATGGCTTTATGTGAAAGTTTATGTGAACGTGCTCATCGTTAGTTTGGGAAAACAAATTGATAAGACATGTCATTACAGTAGTTATCAAGTTGTTAGATGTAGTGAATTCAGTTAAAAATCCAGGGTCCCTATTACCTAGTCCTAAACCTAACCCTAACCTTTACCCTAAACCTAACCTTAAACTACATCGGTAATGCCTAAATTTAATAGTAACCCCTATTCTAACCCTATGCCCAATAGTTTTCCCAAAACCTTACCCCTGAGCCATAAATCGCAATTCCCCTTATAGGGCCATCCCCACAAGGTCTAATTTTACATCTTTTTGTCAGGTTTATGTATGGTTGTAAGGCCATCGCTGAAATTTCAGTTTCCAAAAACCATACAAAAACAAGGCCATACACACACGTATTCCCACACACCAAACACACACACGCTACACACGCACACACCCCATGCATTCACACACACACACACACACACGCACACACACACACACACACACACACACCATACATTCCCACACACCATACATGCCCACATACTCAACTCAGACACACACATACAAAAACACCACACACACACACCTAGGGTTGTGTGGGAAACCGGTACTGACAAAGTACCATGGTACCAGCATGTCAAAATGCTACTATACTAGCATTTTACATAATTTACTCAATTAAAAACTAAATTCTGCCCACGAAGAAACAAATTATTTTTGAGACATTATGCATTTCTCAAAAGTAGAGCCTTATAAGTCATTATAGATAATGATCTATAAAGCAACATTGAGATTTATATGTGTATTTATAACAACTTATACATCATTATAAATACTTATAGTTTGTGTTATTATGCGTTAAACATAGTATGATAAAGCATTATAAAATGTACTTCGTAGAAAGTGTTGCCGAAAACTCATTATAAAGCAAAAAGTGTTACATATTCCGAAGCCCAAAAGAGGTTTTAATTTACTCCACTTAAAATTGTATCATCTTGCTACCCAAGGTTTTTATTTACATCATATTGCTATATTTACAAAAGAGAAACAATGAGTACAGTTTGAATAAGTTTATGCATGATTTATGACAGATTGTACAAGAACCATTACAGAACCATTTATTTTTTGTGATGTTTATTTTCTTCTCCCCATTGGTCTTGTGCGATTTCCCTCTAACCCTGCCTTATCGGCAGGTCCGCAACTCCCTGGATGGATGCGGAATGGTGAAATGCGCTCACTTGTTTAATCCAACCACATGACGCTGAGCTGGCTGATTCTTTTTACATTCCTCATCCATCACGGAAGCGAACCAATAAATGCTCCTAAGAAGATAGCTTTATGGAACAATCCTTGGATAGCTTTTCAGAACTTACCTATACATTGGCCCACATGGGAAATGAAAGGCACTGAAATTTAGTGGGACAACAAATAATTTATTCTTCTTAACTAAAAACAAAATGTGGGTTGTCTGATGTTGAAGTGTTAAATGCAAATAAAAATTATATGTAAATAATCTTCACTTTCATCACTTTGGTCTAGGTAGTAGAATTGATAGTATTGTTTTTGAGTCTGAAAATTAGGTAAACATTGTAGGTAAAATATATAAAATCTGAGTCTGAAAACGAGGTAAACATTATAGGTAAAATATTTAAAATATTGTAGGAGACCAATACAACCAAAACTGTCATAAAAGAATTCAGTATTGGAATCAAGAAGTTAAAGGGACTAATATTAGTAGAAATGGGATGAGTGCTGGAATGTTACTACACCACAAACAGTTAACAACCCTATATACACCACACACAGTTAACAACCATATATACACCACAAACAGTTAACAACCCTATATACACCACACACAGTTAACAACCCTATATACACCACACACAGTTAACAACCCTATATACACCACACACAGTTAACAACCCTATATACACCACACACAGTTAACAACCCTA